>JANQDE010000014.1:580473-830459 GCA_037157785.1 Cephalotes varians
GTGTGTTGCTTTATAACTCTACACTTGATGAATCCGTGCACTCATTATTCGCTTCTGTACTAACAAATTCGCAAATAAGTAGTATTAAACAAAAACAAAAAAGTTAAAATTAGATTAAATAACTGTTAAAGTTAAATTGTCATTAAAATACAATGTAAAACTAAATGCAATAAAAAATTTTAAATTAAATCTTATTATCTATAACTTCCAACGATTATTTCTTGATATGAATTATATTTATACTTTGAGAGTAAGTGATAATGTGTGGCTACAAAAAATAAACGCTACGTAATACAACTTTCAATATTGCACGGTGGCTGTTCAAAACCATGGGAACCTAAAAGATAGACTTCTCGTAAAGATAGACACAAGCAATCGATAATAAATTGCGGAAAATCATTGGTCTTTTCATTGGCTTGAGCTTCTATTACCGGATTTTCAAGATAATCTTGTAACATTCTTTCACATATCAGAAATGTTTAACCGATCACGATGTGGACAAAATGTTTGATTCAATTGCTGTACATTAAACAAAATAGCGTAATTGGATTTAGAACGGCACTGTTGAACGGCACCTTTTTCCACTCACAATTTAGAGGCATGTAAAGTTGCAAAATTGCAAAAACTTTTAGTTCAAAGTAATAACATCTGTTTCTTTCAGCTTTGTAATAAAAATTTACACGCTGTGATAAGTTAAATGATAAATATGTACTTGCATCTGCGCGCAGAATTACTCGGCAACTTCTAACGAGAGATTGCATTCGTTAAAAAAAAAGATATGCACGTCAGGGAAAAGGAATTTTTCAGATTCATTATATAACAGGAATATTCATTGCACCCATAATTCTTAGCTAACGTTGCATTTTAATAATACACGAAACGACTTTCAGAATTGAAAAATCGCACCGCTTAACTCCATCGCAATATCCCGAGAAGCTGAAGATGAGTTTCAACAACAGTATAGTTTCTTTTCACGAACACGAAATACATACTTTATATAGTAGATACCAGATCATTTTTTACTCTGTACAATGAATTATTTATCTGCAAATGTCTCAAATCTGTTAGCCAGATATAATTAATCATAATTAATCATATATTACTTAAGCTTCGAATAAAAGTTCGAATTTCTATTTCATGCTATCAATTTTGATAAATCATTTTGTTATTTTTTCATTTTAAAATTAAATTACTAATGTATAATTTCTTTGTTACGGCATTATAAAAAATCATGATAAAAATACAATATTTCTTTAAATATATATTATAAATAAATAATAAAAATTAATTAAATTAATTTGTTATAGAAATCTCGATATAAATTATTTACATTTAATAAATGCCAATATTCCCAATAGTCTTCCTAAAAATTGCTTTAATTTTTTGTTGAATAGAATCAATGTATTTAATTTAATAAAAATAAAGCTTTAATAAAACATAGTTAAGTATTAAAAATAATTTTTATGTCACAATAATAATATTTTAAACATATAAGAGCTCTAAATGATATATATATATATATATATATATATATATATATATATATATATATATATATATATATATAAAAACACAAGGATCTTTTGCGTTAAAAAATCAACTAAACCATAAACACCAATGCGCTAAGGGCTAATAGTGTGTACAGGAACTATACCGTATACAAATTATTGTACAGAAATCTATTAGTCCCATAAAATATTTTAACCACGAAACAATTGTCTGCAAACAATTCATTGAGTACACGAACCAGCCACAACAATGTGAAACTTCAACGGATTTTATATCAAAAGATAATGTTCGAAATTGTTCTTTTGTTCATAGATCTTTGTTCATTTTGTATCAAATGATCCGTTCCGCGTATAAAAGTCGTAACGGTATAAAACCTTATCGCTATGGGCCACACCGGACGGTCGACGCGATGGTGACCGCTGACCCGAATCATTATAAACACGTGGCGACTTTTATTGCAAGGCAGCGAAAGAAGTAGCAACGAAAGAATACTTTTTAAAGACAGAACAAAATAAATGCTCAACAAATAACAATTTCATTTAATCGTTCGATTTTATTAAAACAAAAACTAATAAAGAAACAAAAATTAATGAAGAAACGAACGAAGATATGACTAGTTGTCTCTTTAAACTAACACACATCAACAAAGAATCGAATAAAAGCTGAAAAATGAACAAAAATAGATTAATTTGAATATTTGAAATTAGATGTGCAAAAATCAAAATTAAAAATATACAATAAATTAATTTAATAATTTAAAAATGAATATTTTCCTTTTGAATTTCTTCTCGACATTGTTTAACTATTTTGAAGTTTTCTACCATTTCCTTCACTTGATTACTTCAGGTTCGCGACAATATAACTTGAGTTTAATTTAAAAAATAATGTCATCTTTTACAATCATATTATCATTTCACTCCTTTTTTTAAATAATACTCATTCACTTTAACACTGAACTCCGTCGATGCATCAATAGCAAAATAATTGTCTTAACCAGCAGTCTTAATGATACAATGATCGTTAAACCAACTCTGCGGTACGTTTATCTCATGCTTAATATATCACTGTCGTTGTACGCCGCGTATGTAAAATCGAGTTGCGGAAACGCCCGTTAACCAACCACGGTAAATAATTTATGCTGCTTGCGCATAATCCTGGCGACACGCGATGAAACTGAAATTTCTACGCCTTGTGAAATTTCGGTAATGCGTAATAATAGAACCGCTCGATTGTAAAGCCATAAGAGTCCATTTTACATTCTTGCAGAAACGAGTTACTAGCAGAGGAGTTACTAGACATCATCATTAATCAGGGGTAGCAGCTCCATTTAAAAATAACATCAAGTATATTTAAATATCTTGATAAGTAATTCAAGAAAAAAGCGCAAATAAAGTATTTAAAAGCTTATCAAGATCAATCTTGATGATCAATCTAGCGAAAAAATTGTTTTTCTCCCTATATATTATTTTACAGTTATTGATAGAAATGACTCAAATCTCTAATTGTTAAGAACTAAGCATTGTTTATCACCATTAAAAGCTAGAACCGATGCTAATTATTTGAATAATTATGAATGCCTCAAGTAAACGTGAATCAAACTCATTGTGCAATTTTAAATTCATCATTATCTTATAATCGCAACAATCCTAATAATTCTGCACATTAAATCGCATATCTACAGAAAATACATCTTGTTTCAAATTCTTTTCTCGAAAGTATACGAAAGTTAAAAATGGATTATGCAATGTAATATACATATATATATATATATATATATATATATATATATATATATATATATATATATAAAGTTACATATATTGCGTTTTTATCATTGCCGCTTAATTCTCTGATAGATATATAAAAAAATAAAAAATTAATAAACTCAATATTGCCATGCTATAGTTGTAATTTTCATAAATAGCATTAAACTTTCGCAAATGTAACGCAAATACCAAACATAAACCATCGAGTTGATCGAGTAAATGGCTCTCCTGAGCCAATTTAATAATTATAAAATTTTACATATCACGCAAATAAATACGATAAAATAAAACAATAAAGAATAAAGAAAATTAATATATGTAATATTAAAATTGCTTTCAATTTCTGAAAGATATGTATTACATATATTTTGTAGCCAAAATACAGATTTTAGCATTTATTCTGCTGATGCATTGCTGAAGTTTTTAGATTTACGTTAAACTTCTCAGTGAAATATTTATATCGAAACTTGTACATATAACCGCATTGCGAAAACTTGTCCGAAAAATATAGTACAGTTCTAGATGGATAAAATGACGGTGCAGAGCACGTTTCATGTTGATATGACATTTTCGATATCATTTTCGACAAAATATACAAACTACTTTCTACGCATTTCAAAAGAGTCCCTATAAATCGGCTCGAGTAAAGTAATTTTAATAGTAAAAAGTACGAATGTAGTTTTGAAACTGTATGCATTTTGGATCCTTCCCTTTCCCATCCTCGTCTCCCGAATGAGACTTTTTCTGATTCCGATGTGTATCCCTTTCTGACGATTCAATTTCGCGATCGTGCATAAAAAGTTCCGGCGACGCCGAAGAAGATGTAGGTCAGTTTTCTCAGGCGACGGGGTCGTATAGGTAGGCCACTCGAAATAATTTAGCGACGATCGATGCCACCTTGCTGAAAATAGAACCGCCTAGTTTGCGGGAGATGTAACGCCGCGTGACAATCCGCCCTGATGCAACGTGCGCGCACATCGCTAATCGCGATCTCCATTTCTCTCGCTCTACCATTCACCTCGCATCGCATGTATCCAATTATGTTGACATTTAGCGACGACTGTACATTCTCTCTCTCTCTCTCTCTCTCTCTCTCTCTCTCTCTCTCTCTCTCTCTCACATATGAGCGCATCCCGTGCAGCCGCATCGACGGGATACGCACACACACAAGCAGCAAGCCGGAAGAGGCGGGGGTTCAAACTTCCGTCCTTCGAACTGCCGGGTGTTTCGAAAATTGAATTTGCGACAGTTTCGCAACACATCTCGTACCGCGCGGTACCTTACATGGCGGCCACGAGCTTTTGCGACGTGAGCTCGAAGGCTTGCGAGGTCACGGTGAAATTAACCATTGTGCACTTTGTGCAGCTCGATCGCGACGGAGTCGGAAAAGTGTGAGGAGAAAAAAGTATTTCGCCGCAATTAGTCGCGAGTTCGTGCGGAATTTTCGCACGGCCGGTTCGCCGTAATCGAATGAAGCTCGCGTGTGTGGTGGATGTGTTGACGTAATTTATAGGGACCGCTATACGCAAACGTGCTCATTCACTATATATCCGACTATATGTAAAGGTCCGCAATACCGAATCATTAGCTTGAATTTACATATATATATGTACAAACGCGACCGGGTCACACAATCATGACTTAAAAACATACATATATATTTCGAATTTCGATACATATGCATACAATAACGAAAAATTTTCATTAAATACCCGGAAATATTAAAATCAAAGAAAATAAAATAAAACTAAATTAAACAATTGTATTAACAATTGTTATTTGATAAACTTAATTTATAGAGAGATATGTATATTTAATTTATAAATTTTATGTATATTTTATATATATATAAACTCATGTATTTATTTTGCTTCTGAAAAAAATGAAGCTTTAGAAATTTTCAGTCAATTAACATGTTGATGCTGGCATACCACCGGTAGTACAAAATAAGTTGTTTAAATTACAGCGCCGGCGTCAACGTGTTAATATGCTATGTAACGAATTTTTAAATCGTAAAATGATGCGTAAAGTATATAATTGTATTTTTTTGAATGTTCAATGCGGAGGCCAAGTGTTGAAAGGAATAAAATAAAACATTTGTTCCCTAAGCGTCTACAACGCGGCAAGTTGTAAACGCATTCAACACAGAATAAATTGTCCATGTTCACGAAAGTATTATCGCTCGAGGCGTTAAAAAGCTAAAGCAACTTGAATTGCGCGCCTCGTTTTTGTAAATCCTCAAATAACGAAGAGATAGAAAAAATGCGCGCATGTATAGAAAACAGCAGTTGTAAAAAACAATTTTTTTTTACTCTTGTCTCGTGTTAGATATGATTCAAAAAACGGAATGGCATATTTTGAGATACTCGGTTTACAGTATTGTATCTACACACACACGCACACACGTGCGCGCACGCGCGCGCGTGCGCACACACACACACGACTGATTCGGTTTTGTTCAAACTATCTCAACAACGATATAGAAATTGTCAAATAATCAGACATAAAGTAACATTCAAATAAAGTTCTTACGATGATATAAAAATAAAATTACAATCCACCCGTATATTCTGCAATTTATAAAAAGAATTCTTGAAACAATATAAAATCGTTCAATTTCTATTGCAATCGATTGCTGCAGCCATTACCGTCACAACATTCTGTTAAGTAATATCCAATATTATAAATGTCAAAAATTTTACTTTATAATATATACACACATCTTTTATAATTATCGCGCTACACTTTTGTGCATATCTCGGAACTATTTTTACTTTTGTTCAAAAAACTTAGGAATTATATTGATTATTATGTTACAAAGATGATAGAATTAAGAATGTTAGGATTCAAGAAGAGATAATATCTGAATTATATCGAACATTGCCGTCTGAATATTCATTGTACCATACTCGCATGCAGAGCTTATTATGTTGCGGCGGTCGCTTCAGTAATAAGCGAACGTCACTAACGTCGTCATTATCGTCACAACAATATCGGCGACTCGTGGTCCATCAATTGCGGCGACGTCGCACCCGGCGATCGGTTTATCGATGCAACCCGGTACCGCGCATTTCGGATGCACCCCCGTCGGCCGCGAGTGATCTATGTTTATTGCATTACTCGTCCAAGCATCGGGGAATCGCTATGTTTGTGGTACGAAATGCCAGTCTAAGCGAACCAATTAACGAGTCCACGTAAACTTTAACCTTAGTGACGCCGTTCTCCGACATCGACAGTTTCGCAAATATTCATGACACGTCCAGTGCTGTTGACATGTTTGTGCCATTAATTAATGTACCAACTTTAAAAATTATTTAGCGTTATAAAGCACATATGACCAACAGTGCTACTAGGAAATAAAATGAATGCCAATGTTTTCACTCTCTCCTTTTGACGGTATAATTATTATATTTCAATATATTGAATTATGAACAATGAAAATCAAGCTTTAAATTAAAATTTCTATAGTATTTGGAACGTTTTATTAAAAAAATACAGAAACATGTAATTGCAAACTTCTCATGAAATATTTCAGAATTCTACGGCTCAAATACTAAACGACATTATGAATATTCATCACATCACGGAAGTTTAACAATTGAAATTGGAAGAAACTTTAATTGACTAGTCGATTAAAGTATATCAACAAAAAATTAATTCAACTATTGTTGTTTCGTAGAATTAACAAATCTAACGCTTCAAGATCTCCAACGATACATCCTCGTCCTTCGAGTTCAAAACTTTTGCAAACAAGCCAAGTAAAATCGAGTTGCGCATTTCGGATTACAAAACAAAATTAAAATTTAAAGCGACCCGTCTCTTTCTTAATGGTCTCACGGGATAATTGAGAGAGAGCTATTAAGAGGCATTTACCTCCCGATGGAAGTTCATGGCTCTATGCACATTGCAATTTAATACTTTGCGCGCATAACGCAGAAGTGTTATGAAGTAACAACAATTAAACTAATGACCGCAAACCGATAGTATTGCCAGCGCGATAATGTAATTCGGTGGTCCAAGATCGCCGGATAAGCAATAGAGCAGTTCGGTTAACTTCATAGTACTCGCACTGCAGCTAAGTCAGGTAGCTAAGGTGGGCAATTCTCCTATTTTCACGGACGGAATCCCGAGCGGCGGGCGACCACTTGCATCGCATTCGATGCCGATTGTTCGGCAAGTATTACTCCAGCGACGCCGGGGCACCAGGTAGATTATTCCCTCCTCCCATTCCTCTCTTTCCCGTTCGCGCGCTTCTCCTTCCTCGTAGTTGCAGCCTGGCCACGTTGTTCCGCCTCTCTTCGGCCTCTCTCGCTCGACCGTGCTCACTCACTTTGTCCCCTCGAAACTTCGAAGACGGAAATGCAGATTTAACAGGGAACGTCTAACTTGCCGTGCCAATGGCGGTACATATACATAGCGGAGTGCCGGCAGTCCACGGAAATGCGGCCAAGCTAATCTCCCGTTAATTAAATGAACCGCACACGGGTTCGACCGACTTCCTCTCTATCTGCTATTGCCAACCTGAGAGGAAGTCAATGAAGTAACGAATTAGCTACGACTTCTAGCCCGAAAATATCTGGCGTAACCCGAAATCGAGAACTCACGTCTGCGCGCTGCAGCGTGAAGAAAATCCGACAATACATTTACAGGACGATTGTAATTACAGAGGAACTTGACGATTTAGTGCCCATTCGCGCTCCGCCTCGCTGGCTAACCAGTAACTGCGAAAGACACTTTAAGGACCCTCTAATGCACCTGACTACCGCGATCGCAGCCGCCGTTACACAATCCTGTCGGATAAAGGTGCAGCTTTAATAGCGTGTTGAAGGATAAACTTCTGGCGCGCACCTATCATCTTACAGTTAAGGAAACCGCTTAAGTAATGGTTAAATATTAAATTTTAAAGAATTCTTTCTTTCTTTAGAAGCATTTTCAAGAATGAGAATATAAAAATAAAGAATAATTCATACAGATATTATCAGATTTTATCTTTGAATAAAACTTAATTTTAGATAATAAAGTTATCAATCGTGAAATATGATCTTTAAAATTTTTAATCATCTTAAAATCATTTTTCTCTTAACGAAACGTTTGAATATAAGAGTTTTAAACGTAATCTCTTTTAAAACATTCAATATTTAATGTATTCATATTTTATTTATGTAAGTAGCATTGACATAATATGATTATATTTAAAGTAAAATGTCAATAGAATTAAAAAAGATAAAATATTTAAAAAATTTATAGACTTTTTCTTTTCTCTCTCTCTCTCTCTGTCTGTATTAAATCAGGATGTATGTGAATAGCAGATTTCAATATTAATTTAATAAACCTGCACATATACGTAGAATATTTTTGAGATAATATTGTAAGACGATATAGTGTCTGTGTATTGCGCGCGCATCTGTGTCATAGATAGATTTATTGCTTAAAGAAATATACCGATGAATACTCATTGTATTATATGTTACTTTGGCAAGGATCCAGACGCAATGTTGCTCACCCAAGATTTATGCGTCTGTTATTTCTTGCGCGAACCACATCGATACGCAATATAAACATTCTTCATAAAGAGTGTTTATTCTCTCTTCCCTTTTTGTACATAATGATTGTTAATAATATGCCATTAACGAAGAGATATCTCGATTACTCCGGTCATTTCAAAGTTGAAATATTCAAGACATCGATTTTTACGAGATAAAACAATAAAATGCGGCATATAATTCCAATGAGTATTTGAGACAATTACCTAGTCTTGAAAAAAATTGAATATTTTCAAAACACCATATCTAATAACTGTTGAAAGAATTGTTCCCGTGAAAAAAGAAATTTTATTTTATTAAATTTTTCAGAAGGAATAAATAACAAATTTTGTAATCTTTTTCGTAATAGAGAAAAAGATGTAAATTTTGTATAAAATTCACACTTTTTAGTAAACTTGCTTAAAGTTATAATATCTTCTTTTTAAAGTAATTTACTTTGCAAAGTAATTTGGTTTTTCCTAAAATTTAAAGTTTTATTGTATGAAATTTTTCAACTAAATTCTCATACACTACGCTGTACTATACATAAATATCTTTACCAATTGATATATTCTGTAATAAAATTAAATTTGTAAGATATGTTTATCTCGCAAAACTAAAAAATATGTGTTCTCACTTTTATAAAGCAGCACTAAGGATTGTTCTTGTTTCTAAATCACTCTTTCACTCTTGAATTCTTTTCATTAAACGCAATTACACTCTCATAATATTTTCTTAATTTCAAAGCAATCAACGCAACAATTATAACTTGTGCAGCAAACGGAAGAACAACTTAAGATCGCACCGTTGAACCTTTTTATAACTTGACTACCATATTTGAATACGTGAGAAAACCACGCCAATACGCTACTATGGGATGCTCTTATGGGACCGCGCTAATAAGTGTACAATATTCATCGCAACCCTGCAATCAAGAGTAATGGGTATGAATAATGGATGAGTCTCGTAGAATAATCTGATTCAAAATTCTAGAAAACGATCGCATTATGATCTCAGTAATAAACACGCTTGTCGATACATAAATATCGATGCTTCTCATTTAAATATTATTATCGAAAAATTATTTCGACGATATCAAAAAATGTTATTTGTTAATAAAATTAGAAAAACGTAACTTTATTTCAAGTGTCTTTAAATCTAATAAATAAATATCGTCTCACACACAATTCATGGTAATACAACATTTTATTATTTAATAACATTAAAAATGGAGAAAATTATTATATAAAATAATATAAATGTATTGTAAAGATAATAAACTAAAGATAATAAATTCAATAAACTAAAAAGATATTTACATATTTTGATAAAATTTTTTAATTCTCATCATTATAAAATTAAGGATTATATGTAATTGCAATTTTATCGTCATTGTAAATAAATAATCTGCAATTTTAGTAATTGCTAAGTATATTTTTATTACTGTAATATTAATTCAATTTGCGATTGCCATAACAGATTTATTCTCATTAGCGATTGGACAAATGCAATTGTGCAAGAGTCTATAACAATAATCAATATCGTAATTACGAGATTCTACTCTACGCAATGATCATGAAGGAGAATACAACGTAATGATGCATTGTTGCAACATGCTGATCGCAAATAAAGACAGCAACTAAAGTCAGTAACTTACGTCAGTTTGCAAGTTTCTCATCGCTCTTAACTTTGGAACTCTTGACAGGTATATCGAAAACTCGAATCTCAAGTATTTAAATAAAGTATGATCATCGAGAAAGAAAAAGAGAGAGAAAGAGAAATGGAGAGACATTGGAATTATTTTTAGCCAAAAATATAGCCACCAAAAACATAGAGGGTGGAACACAGAAGAACGCGAGTTATCAGAGATATTTGTGACCGGATGGAACGGAAAGTAGAAAAAGAAAGAGAAAGAACGAAGAAAAGAGGAAGCGAACGTGAAAAGGGTGGATTCATCTAACCGAAAAAAAGAACGGGCCGACATCGCACATTATTGCATGGACGAATTAATTCCGGGAACTTTCAGCGGTAGGACACTGCCACGTATAATTCCTGAGCCCTGAAAGCCCAGGCCATCGTCAGGGTTTCGCTTCAAAGTACGAACTTTGCCACCCGTCACGACACGCTTCTAAAGTTCGAATCCTTTGGGAATTTCAAACGTATCTAGCGGAGGGGTGAGTACTCGTTAAGCTTCAGTGATATTTGTAACATTTACGGATGTGATTTACTGCAAAGCGTCGCGTCTGTACGAAGAGTTTTTCTTCGCATTAAGTCATGGTACTAAAAGAAGCGAAAACGGCAAGTGACAACGCCGTGAAGTTTTTCTCGAAAATATTTTAGACGTCTTAATCTTTGATCTTTTTCGATTAAAGTTGTTTAAATTGGATATCAAAAATAAATTTAATAAAGCAGTGATACTAAAAATAAAATACAAAATTTTGATCTTAAGTTTGATTTTAAATTTTGATCTTTTTTAACGACCTTTATTAAAAGGTCCTTCTATACAATAGAAAGGGAGAACTTTTAATAATAAGTGAAAATTGCTACAATATGAAAACTATTCATTATCATTATTATTATCAAGATAATTATCACAAAATTCTTTAATACAAAACTGTTTTCCCAAACTTCTAGCATATATTTTCTTCTAAATGCGCCGCCACGGACAGATTCAAAAGGTAGGTCTTACAAAAATGAAACTTTCCTCGGTCATGAATTACTAATTTCTTTCGCCGCCCATAGCGATGCACGGCGAAACGCCGTTGTTAATAATCACGCGGTAGTCATAAAATATAGCTGTGCTATGTATAAAACAAATAATTAGAATCACGGCAGTCTTGAAAACTTGCTATACATTGGTGAAGTATAGAACTTTATGAAAACATCTCGAAGTTCTAGCTTGCCGAGAATTTCGGGCGAAACTTGGTAGAAGGTGAGAGCTCGTTAACTCGCTAAAGGATAATGTTTGCAACATTCACGATCGAAATTTTAAGAATAACACGCGCGATTGATTATAATAATAGTCTTGTACTCGTATTATAACAATCGTATTCATAGTTATACTACTCCTACTCTAGGCATTATTAGCCACTACTAGGTACTATTTACTCTATTACTACTTTATAGAAGAATAACCATAATATAATAGTTGAATACAACACACACAAAATATTATTATTATGGAAATTGAGATACAGTCTTTATATATAATACCTTTAATCCTAGGATATCACACAGGTGCAAATCGGGCAGGGCAAAAATTAGACATATTCAACAACATTTTCCCAAAATTTCAGCACTCTAAACCTCANAATTTCAGCACCCTAAACCTCAAAAAAAAAAAAATACAGTCATTTGCGTAAAAAACGATTTTTTAAAAAAGTTGTTCCACAAAAACGCTTTTTTTCGTATGAAAATGCAATCTGGCGATCTTCTAAATACGATATTTGAATTCCTGAGAAAATTTTACGTTAGAATCATCTGTTTTTACTTACATTTTGACTTATTATAAGGGAGATTTTATTCAACAAAAACGCGAAAACCAAATTTGTACCTGTGTGCAATTTACGTTACTGGAAAGAGGTGTGATATCCTAGGGTTAATAATGAATATGTTTGCTTTTGCTTCACGCGCTTTCACTAAAATCGATTTAACGTATCATGCGGGAAATGAAAGAATTAGAAGTGCCGTATTAAATTCCTCGAATCATACAATTAATATAATATATTCCTTATCACGTGGTTAATAAGATGGCGTAAGTAATTGTGAATAACGAGTAGAGCAATTTCCGAATAAGAGGTGGATGTAAACCTCGAAAAGCTCATGATGGGTTACGCTTGGAGATACGGAACTTCAACGTGTGTCATGATGCGCTCGAGAAGTTCGTACACTCTCGGGAATTTAGGAGAAATCTCAGTGCGAGGTCGAGAACTCGTTACAGACGAGTGATATTTGTAATGCTTACGACGAAAATCTCCGCTATGAAAAACCCGCATAAAAGAGATCGCATATATATTTAAATAATAGTTTTAAAAAATATTATTCCTCGACGATGTGTGTGTGTGTGTGTGTGTGTGTGTGTGTGTGTGTGTGTGTGTGTTTATGTGTGTGTGTAAATACGCAATGCTTACTTTATTAATTTGCTCAATACATAAATTAATTATCTAAAAACGGCAAGTTACATTAAATAATTTTATCCTCATATGAGCGCATTTTTTAAAATAAAATTTACGAATAATCTCGAACAATTTAATGTATACGTCAACTGATATTTTTTTATATTTTTACAGGATTATGCGTTTTTAATGTACATTTTTTGCATAATTAATATAAATTTAAGTTTTTTTAAGAAATTAATATTGTACATATGATTGTATAATTAATACAAATTTAAGTTTTATAGAAAAATAGGAGCCCAATAAAATGTATAAAAAAACACATATCAACAACTTTTAATTAAAATAAAGTTAATGAGAGATCAAAAAGTAGATAAAACTTATTTAATTAAATATTTGTAACAATATTAAATATATAATAATTTATCTGAGATTCCATAATCAAAAAAGATATTAAATATACAAAATTAATCTGATATAACGCTGATGGAACATTAGATGGAAATGTCATTTAACATACCGAAGTATTGTAACTTTCAAAATAATGCAGCTAATGAGAGTGTACATAATGCATCATAATCACGTTGCAGTAAACTGCGCAGCATTACAGTTAAAAGCATAACAATTATGGACACCAGTTATCGCGATAAAATTTAAAACGCTCCCAAGTGATTCAGCAAATATGTATCACATAGCGATAGCGACAGCTGTTTGCTAGAATGATCAAATTATAATTTCCACGTAAATGCAAATCTAATGCTACTAATCTAATTAACAATCTAATTTCACGAAGTTTAATTATTTGAAGAAGGAAACAAAGAAGATAAAAGCAAATCGGAGTCAAGAAGAAAAAGTCCGCGTCGATGTATTTTCAGCATCGACGCGCGTTCGTCCAACAGACATCTCCTTTTATCTTCATGCTTAAGCAACGGGTTGCGGTAAACGTACTACTCCTCGGTGAAGCCCTCGAGAATTCTGATTACTGATTTACGAGGTTCCGGTCCTAGGAGGAGGAGAAACCGATCCTCCTCGAGAAGGCAGATGGACCCAAAGCAGACGCCGTGAATGCGCTTCGAGAGAGGAGGTAAATCCTATCAGAAGTACTTATAGTTCGGGCATTGCCACTCTCTTACTCCGTACCTTCTCTTCCGTAACTAGCGACGGTTCCATCCTACTTAACTCCTACAGCTCGTCCACCATTCACCAACCCGTCTATTAGATCTGATTGGAGTATATCTGAGATTTAACGAAGGACTAAATTATAACTCGGAAACTCTTGGGAAATTATGCGATACAAGAGAGGTGAATTTCAAAAAGTTAAATCAGATATATCAGCTACGTGTAAACGTGTAAAGTTATTTGTACCGAAAAAGCGACGTCGCTCGATTTATTAATGGCACTGTGGAAATCATCATGCAATTTCCACGTTAAGATTGCGCTAATTACATATAGACGAACGAATACAAATAGTTACGTCTCTCTAATAACGAAAAACAGCACGTTGGTTACTGCAGGGAAAAAAGAAAGCACCATGATCTCCCGTGACTGCCTTTTTTTTAATGTACGCGCTCCTCAAGTGCAGAAACGAGAGGGTAAGAGAACATCGCCCCACGTCGAAAACGAGATATATGGAGCATCATATTACTTAGCTTTTAATGGATATTATAATACAATTTACAGTGTCCACGTCAACATCGGCAACTTCGTCATTAACATTTTTACGTTTTGTTACAGAAAAAAATACTCTTTGATCTTAAGAACATTCAATGCGCAGTGGAGACATCATTGGCTCCATTTCATTATCGTATTAATTTAATTTAAGGTATCAATTGTATGTCAAACAAAAATGCGCACATAGCACTAAATTTTCAGTTAAATATTCTAAAAATGTTCAAATAAAAATGTTTTTTTATCAAATTATTAAAAATATAAATTTTCAATAAAACGTAATCAGTTTGTAACGAGGAAAATATATAACATCGCTCGTTCAACTATTCATAATATTTATAACCCGATTTTTTAAATATAAATAATTTTTTATATCAAAATAAAATCATGGTAAATAAAAATCAAGTTATGAATCGTATTATCCGAGATGAACAAGTGTTTGAAAAAGCATGTTGTTTGGAGTAACGCAAAACCAATGCAATTCAAACGTCAATGCGCCGACTATGTGCCATCTTCCGATGACACAGTAAGAAGGAATACATGACAAAATATCGAGAAACTGCATCGAAGAGCGCACGGTAACAGGGTTGCCTCGTACCAGTTGGTCGTGACACACGCGGGGAACGAAATCTTCTCGTACGTGCCGGCGAGACGTCCGTGGTATCCAAATCGTATTGACATGACGCGTTCATCGGTAGGTCTTCGTGGTCGTAGCGACCGATATCGATCAGTCTCTCTCACACACGAATATCGGTCCGCAAAAATTACTAACACCAAATGCAATCTCCGAAACATCGAACACAACAAAAATCTTCGTTATCACTCAAAATCAAAACAATTATATATAAAAGTCTAACTAATTTTATAAATCAGAGTGTGTCACATAATATTAGTTTTTAACTAATATCAATTAATGCTTCGATGATATCTCAAAGTTAGCAATAAAAATTAATAAATGGCATTTTGATAATGAAAATAGTATACCGAACATATATAATATTATTTTTTGTTTTGTTTTGTTTAAATTTATTATTTATATTAAAATATTGCGGCTATGCAGCCGCAATGCAGTGGCAAAAGCGTAGCTTAGTAAGACATTCTAGGAACGAATCGCGTTCGGAAGAAATTCCCACGCGTATCTAAGTGAAAAAATATTGTTTATTAGTCATCGTGTCCAGTGATACTTCTTGTACAAAACATGCGCATTTGTCGATGTGTTTAAAACGCGCGCAGTCTCAGTAGTGCAATTGGCTCTAATTTCCCGTGGGCGCTATTCGTCATCTGATTTTGCACAGTTGTATCCTAAAGTCCGAATTACTTGCAAAAGAGACGCATAATTTAATCTTAACCAATGGCTGTCGCACCATACGAAATTAATATCCAATGCGAAGTTAATATCTGAAATTATTTCATTAAATTGACAGCGTTTCTCTCTCGAGAAATTTCGTCGAAACCACTCGATCAAATCATTAACTTAATACATTTCGGGATATGAAGGTGTAAGAGTTTTACAGTCAGTATTATTAAAAATTTTATTAAATACGTTATTAAAAATAAACGATTTCGCAATTTTTAAAGTAATACACTATAAATTCTGTAAAAATTCTTTTGACTCGATATTATTAGCCAGAAAATATTTCCTAATATTATTAATATTAACGATATTTCGCGATTTTTAAAATAATATGCTAAAAATTCTGTAAAAATTTTTCCGACTCGATATTATTAGCCAGAAAATATTTCCTAATATTTATAATGTACTTAATATATTTCTAGCAAATTAATTCATTTTCTAATGATTTATTTTTATTAATAATTAAAATTTTATTTATTAAAAGTTTTTTAAAAATTTTATTTATTAAAAGATTATTTTTTATTTATTAAAAATTATTCATATTTTAAAAGATTTTAAAAAAACTTCAATATTATGAAATGCACGTAATTCATGTAATACACATAATTCATATTATTTATGATTAAAAATAAACGTATTATTTTTTAAATATTTTTGCTTATATAAATAATAAAACATAAGATTTTTAAGTGAAATATTAGTAAAATATTCCAATAATGAGTCAAAATCAAAGTATACAAAAAGTAAATGTGCCAAATAAAATTCTTATTAAAATTACAATTTTGCCATGATGCGAACAATCCTCGAACAATATAATTATGTAGAATAAGAAAATCTACGAAAACATGAGTGATTAATTTAATAGTCAGAAATGTTGCGGCTACATGTGCATGCCGAAAGCACACATTTGTGGTAGTAACGGACCAAACTTCACGTGCTCCACGTAAATGTGGTCAACCAATTAGTATCTCGTTTTCAGCAGAGTTAGCCAGAATCAAATGCATTACAAACATTTCTCAATTTAATAAGTGTTTGCTACCATTGCGTCATATAAATTTCGATATAATAAACAAGTCTCATCAGTCAATCTACGTGTATAATCCGCAAAATCGTTATTCACATCTCTCTAACATCATTTATTTTCGAATTTGAAATTACTGAATGTGAATGTTAAATGTGAATGTTAAATTAGGGAACTCTTCCTTCCTTTTGCGACAGATATTTCTATCGCATAAGGAATGCCGTACGGTTTTGTTATAAAATATATCATTGTAATATCCAATTCATTTGTAAGTGTTTCGAGGTATATTGTAGCGCAAGTAAACATAGAAGATGGGATAAAATAAAAAAAAAAGAATTTATATTCGCGCTTAATTACCACATTGCTTGAACTTCGAGTACCGGGATATTCCAGGGACAGCTTTATAACTAGCAAGAATCGGCTGTATCGATTCCTTCGGATAAAATATACGCTGCTTTATGTACTAACTCATAACTTCCCACCTACATCGGGCGACTCGATGTATCGATAATTTCGCTATGCCCCGCATGCTCGGCCAATGCGCGTTCCACCTATTATCGGAATACCGGAAAAACGATAGCGCCACGCCATTAATCCCACTGATAACCGTTATTTAAGAGAACCACGGGACGTTTTGCTTGTTATTCTTAACAAATAAAAAGTTTGCAATAAAAATCGAACAATCTTACCGTTAGATCTGCGCGCGATTAATGCACCTAAAAGGATTAACTAAATTTAAAAATATCGAGACTTAAAATATAAATTTGACGAAACTAAAACTTATGCATGTTACTTAAAATTCATGCATGTTACATAAACACCGAATAATTAAAAAGAAATGTAATAACAATAATATAATTTGTAATCATGTGCGCACTTTGGAATAGTGCGACACTGAATTGAATTTGTGTAATTACATGTAATATCAAAAGCAAAGCGTATCTCTGGAAGTTTTTAAAGTCTCTTTAAAATTAAAAACTCAACTTTGCCCGTCCTACAATTAATTCAACACTGCGTGTAGTTTGCATGTATATTGAGCGCTCGCCAGATAATTTAGAGATGTACCGAGACAATAAATGTGCAATAGACTGTTACTTGACGGAGGCAGATATTTTTTATGAGAATTAATCATATCACAACCGTGACAGATATGTCGAGGGTGATTGTAAACAGCGGTCATCCCGTTGCTAAACTATCATTCAACGATGAGAGGCACGTCAACGATGCTACAACGTGCACGCACAAATTGGGAAAAAAAAAGAGAGGAAAAAAGAGATAAATCTCATTTGTCGAGAATTGTTCCATTGCATACACGAAAGCGATTTCACTGTTTACACATGACAACGAAAACGCGGCGATTGACTTATTTATTTTACGAGATTTATCTTGCAATGTTTACGTAAAATTGATCAAGACTCTTCCTTCCCCTTTGTCGATTGTAGACACAATTGTTATATGTATAAAATCATTATATCGGAAAAATCTGTAAGAATCGCGATGCGCGAGGAAAAAATCGCCGAGATTCAACGAGAGTTATCATCCGCAAAGTTGCACGATGTGCTTTTGGCACATTCGACGAAACGCAACCCAAAGCGAATCCAATTTCCCAGCGCGCGTCGCGGCCGACATGTAGGCAATGACGCAGGTGCGGCGCACCGCAACACGGCGGCTGAAATTAATCACTCTAATAAATAATAATAACCGGCGGCACTCTCGCGCCTAGTTAGTTCGTTATTAATACGCAATTCATATTAAACGGGCCCTTCTCGCGCGTCAGTAACGACATACGGGGCCGAATGTCCCCGGGTCTTCACGCCGGCGCGCGCACTCGCACATTCTAGGCGCTTGGTGTGCGTGCATGCGTGGCACGACGTGCGGTGCTCGTGCTTCACGTGGGGCCACAACCTTGTTACTTTATGCGCGTATCGGACACATCTCATAATTAATGTGCCATAATTAATCGGTGCCGGACTCGATGTGGACATTAGTATCGCGGGACGTGTACCTCGTGGAGTACCACACTGTTGCGAGTTTCTAAATAACTCTACCTACGACGGCATGACGTGGCGAGTTGCTCTTCGTCTTTGAATCCGACGAGCTCGTTTCATGAGCTTGACGGTGATAGTTGGAAGCGAAAAGGGACAACCATTATATCAAGCATTTCAAGCGTAACAGCTTGTCGTTGTATAAATACTCTTGAATTATTGACTGAAACGGAAATTGTAGAAGCCGAAGCGCAATGTTTAATACAAATATTATTTCCCCTAACAAAACGATAGAAAAATCGCAAAAATTAATATCTCTAAACCCTTTGTCAGTGGAAATTATAATTTTAACACTCAATGTGATTTTATCTCGATACGCGCACGAAAGAAACAGTTTTGCTAAAGTATTTAAAAATTTCACTAGCTACAGATCTGAAAATAATTTTTAAACTATTAAATTAATTATGTAGAATGTTCAAACGGTTGCTGGAATATCAAAATTTTTTGCAGAATATCCAAATTTATTATTCATTACGCTTTAGTTTTCTATATAATTACTGTGATAGTCCAACAAAATTATTTTCAGATCTGTGTCTAGCTAACTTTTTAGATATTTCAGCAAAATCGATTTTTTTTCGTACAAAAATTAATAAGATAAATATGCAATTTTCTAATGAATTATATAACATTACTGAAACAAAAATTGTATTTTCGTTTAAATGTTCTAAATTACTGTTCTAAATAAAAACTAGCTTATGAGACCGCTGTATTTCCATTAACAGAATTGCGTATAAAGATGCAAGACAACCTTTGAAAATAGTTTTCCCTTTAATAACAACGTTGCCGAAGAAACTACGGCAGGAGCTGCAAGAAGATGGTCCGAACTGATGAAGAAAGGATTTGACGAGCAGACAATGGGACGGAATCAACGTTCAAACAATCACTATCTGCAACGTCATCGTCGACGTATACACCGACATTGTTGATAATAAATCCGACGATAGACAATGCGAGACTATAACGACGAACGAGAACGCGCTAGGCGGGAGGAAATACGCTAGGCCGTCCGAGATAAGCTTTTAATTTTCACCCGAGTCCCAGGATCCGACAATGCCACCAAATTAAAACGCCCTTCGCGAGCGCGCGGCAGCACGCAGGCGGTGGCAGGCGCGACTACATTTTGCATAATCACTTTACGAGCGAACAAAATCCGCCGAACATAACGGCCGACTTTCCCGACGGCCATAGTCGCGCGCGCGAATATCTGCGCGATTTGCCGAATTTTACGACCGGATCGGTCGGCTACGCACATACTGCCGCTGTCGAAATTTACAGGATTCCGTGTGTTTATGAAAAAGTGTCATTTCCGGTGCGCCATATCATAATTATATCGAACAATCGTTCATCTAACCGTTTCAATAAAATGTTCAGGCAACGATAATTTTTATCGTGATAAAATCGTAACGCACATGGTCTATATCAGAAAAAGCTGCGTTTGTTTGTAACGCTCGGTTTTTGATTTGCAAAATTCGATTTGTTAGTGTTTATTAAAAGCCAACAAAGTTTGACGGAAGTCCCACTTCTGAGAATGTAAAAAGAAAGTGCGAAGTTTCCGCGTTAGAATCTTCGAAGCACAGCTGTGTGTGGAAAAGACAGTTGCGGTGTAATGTTGCTGCCGTGTCGCAAGTTTCAAACTGTTACCGGTGTAATGGCATTAATTACAATAATCCATTACAAAATCTGCGGAATATCCTGGCGGACGTAAAGCAATTATTTGTTGGAACATGGTACTACAGTGATAATCCAATACTGAGCACAGTGCGATAATACATAAGCGTGCTCATAAATGAGGGAAGAATGTTTCTCGTTTTCCGCTCATAGAAGAAATATTGTTGATGTAGTAAATTAACAATTTCTATTCATCTCTCATAAGAATTAATTTCTAAACTTTTAGATACATATAAGTCGTATGTAGATCTTCGGAGTGAAGATATGAAACCAAGGCACGTTACTCAAGCATACACATCGTTTATATTAAGTTACTCAGCAGAGAGAAGGAAGGATGAGAGTTAGCAAAGATAAAAGGTGGAGATGGGGAAGCTTTTATTTTTCACTCGACCTCAGCGACAATGGACGGGAATTAAAGCGAAGTACCGAGCTCGCGTAATTGTTTTACGAGCGGATAAAATTCATGAAAAACCCTCGTAATACGGGCGAATGTTTTCTTTTGAGATGTCAGTTTATGCGAAACTTTCTGCGTCTTTGTCACTCTGTGGCATAAATATTACAATATCGGATGGTACTTTTCGCGAATACTTAGTCGAAGTGGACTCCGTTTCTGGAGAGATGTCGAGACATCAAATAATGTCAATAATGAAGTCGAAAATAGCCATCGATTCGTACCACTGCCCTACATTTCTCATGAAGCTGCAAGGATTAAATCCAAATAAATGTCGCCGATAATGAAAAATGTAACCAATCATTTTTCACGTACTTTTAACATACGTAATAAAGTAACTCATGATATATATATAAATTATTATTAATATATATAATAGCTAAACATCTTAATCACATGTTTAAAAAAAATTTTTTTTAAAATAAATCGTTATTTTGTGTGTGTGTATGTGTGTGTTTGTTATTCATTTTAAAATTACATAGTTCATAGATAAAAAGACTCAGAAAGGCAATAAACATTCTAAGAAAAGATCTCAAGAAATCTCCTTCCATTCGTTCTTGAGAAACAACATGCTACAAGAGGATGAGAAAAGACTAAACAATTAAGGATAGCAGTATGCGGCTAAGATTTTAACGAAACGTTGTATCCCTGCGGTGATGGATTTATCGTAACAGTCCTCTCGCCAGCGGAACCCTCCAAACTGGAGTCCCCGTGGCAGTTACATCGTAATGATATAGTGTCGCACGCCGCTGGAAGTTTACGCTAATGGGACGAGCCGAGGTAAAATGTGTCCGAAGTTTGGACGTCACCGGCGCGGCTTTAAGAAGTTGTCTCGGGCAACGTTCCTCCGGGATGGAATCTATTGTGCTACCGGCCTGAGCTTAGCAGGATGGTCCATCGAAACGACGGCGCGGCGCGGCGCGGCGCGATGAAGAACACGCGAAATGTAGGCCTTTGTCAAGAAGTTTCTTCCTTCCGTTCGAGTTTAACGATTATATTGGCTTAGTTTACGAATGACGTGCTTGGATACACGAGTAAAATATCGCTTGCGCGCTCTGTCTCTTTTTCTCGTGCGCGCGCTCTCTCTCCCTCATCTTTCGTCCTGATATCCATGACTGCAACGTTTCCATTTATCGGAAAACTCACACCGGAGAATTTAGTAAGCTAAACGATTATATCCTGAATCTTTTTACGAGAGTAAAAACGATATTTACATGCAGAAAATGAACTGCGAGAACATGTTCAGTTAACGAGATAAACTTTCATTTGGTGATCGAAATCGAAGTAACATCATTATCGAGAAAATTAGTCCGGAAGTGGTCGCGTCCTGGCCACACTCTTTCGTTTTTAATTTATACCTCTCAATTTATTAGTATTATCATATTTTTTCTTTTACGTATATTTTCTTTAATTTTTCTTCATATGAAGAAGTAAATGGCACTGATATATGCTTATTTCTATATAAACTTTGATACATATATTTATAACAAAGTCTAAATGACTATTAACTTTAGTTAAATTCACGCGTTTATTATTAGGTTACTATCTATATTAAATTTACGGAATAATTATTAATTGTTTGCGTTTTATATATTCGTTATCGCCAAATATAACCTGATATTTTAAAATAAAATTAATAAAACTGAATACCTTTGTGTGTGTGTGTGTGTGTGTGTGTGTGTGTGTGTGTGTGTGTGTTTTAGCAAAAAATATTTGCTAACCGATAAAGAAAAATTATTTATTTCATGTTATAGATGTATACAGATATATACAGATTGTTCCAAAATCACCAGATATTCTTTTTGCTAAAGATTCCTTTATTTGAAATTGATTTCTTTTCAAATATGGCAAGGCAATTAACAAAAAATAAAGGACTTTTAATAAATTGAGCTTCAAGAGAAAAATTTTCCGACAAAGTCCGACAGTTTTAATAAAACATATCAATTAATTCAAATAGTTTCTCTACTTAAGTCAAATTTTAATTTAAAATCTAATTATAAAAATACTCGAAATTGAAAATGCAATATCTTCCTTTGTATCTTTAATAAAGGAAGAGCGTCTGCAGATTAACTAAAGAAACTGCGGCTAAAAAGACGTCCGGTGGTTCTGGCACTTTCCGTATATTTCCGCGTAATGCTGCATCTAGATGAAAAGTACATCAGCTAGTCATGACTGCTAATTTCCTCTATGTCCGTTTTTCTGGTAGACATTTCCTTAGAAGCGTCACGTTTCTTTACGCTAGCAATTGAAAATCATATTAGACAAATCAGATCAGCATATTGATTCGAATGATAATCTAATTTTTATTTTCTCACGTCATAAAATCATTGTTTAGAAAATGCCGCGATTTCGGATAATTTCTTACGCGTCCTCCACTTTTAATGTATAAATCGTTAAAATTTTCGATATTTGATTGTAAAGAAGATTAAATAATGCATAACCAAAGAGTTCGTAAAAAATATGTGAAAAATACTTCGCTAGTGTAGCGATAAAATATTTTTAAAACCTCATTCCGTTGAAAGTTATGATGTGCGTTTAAGTGTGTTTGTGAAGTTTTTCGCTACCTGCCTCGCTAATCCAACTACGCGGTCGAGATATATACATATTTAGATACAGAAATGCATAACAATGAGAATATTTCAAGACATTGCATTCTCAATTTTTAGCGCCACTTTTGTGAGTTAAACTTAAATTGCTTTAACTTTCCGATATCTCGCAGTTCAGTAATTTCATCTTCGAAATAATTTTGTAGGCAAATAGCAATATCATAAATAAATAAATATTTCTGTTAATATATACAATATATAATATCTCTTTTATCATAGTATTTTATCATAATATAATTAAAGTTCTCGCTGTGTTAAACGAGGTAGAAATGTTTAATCTCTAAAATGTGATATTTAATTACACAATTCGAAGCTCTTTCAACAGCGAAACATCACCTCAAATTATCTCTTCCATTAATTCTCACTAACGCTGTGAATAAAAAGAATCCTGGTCTCTGTAATCACAAARAAAAAAAAAAAAAAATAGTTTGTAATAAACTGTTAACACAAGCCGCATCAGAAAGAGATGAGCAGCATAGCAGACGCTGTCTTGCTTTTCGACTCGCACTATCTGCGGCATGGATAGAAATTTTCCTGGAATTTTCCATTACCCGATGAACGTGATTCCGTGTCCAGCAAAGTATTATCGATACGCCGTATCCTGCTGTATCGAAATTTTCGCATGCCAATTACGAAAAATCGAAGCCAATGGAATGCGCTAAATAAGCAAAAGGCAAATATGCCCAGCGGATATTAACGAAATTAAAAGGTACTGCGGCTAAAATCATAAATTTCTGTTATAGTCCTATGAATTTAATCCAAGAATTTATTTTATTTAAAATTTATAATCTCGAAATATATTTATCTTGGATTTTACCTCTCAATATGTATCATAAAAGAAATAAATATAAAAGCATGTATTTTTTTTCTAAATACATGCAATCGTGCTGTGTTAAAGTATTTCTTATTGTTAGCTGAAATCTTTGCACGCCAGAGAAAATTTTAAAAGATAGCATTTCTTTACTTTCGTAACAATATATAAAATGTATTTAAGAATAGTTTTCTCCTAATTTGTTTTAAAAATAAAATTTGAAGTTGTCTCAAATTTTATAAAATTTTATAAAACTATTATAAAAAGAAAAAAATAATAACCAATATAAAAAATTAATAATTTTCATTAAATATCAAATAACAGTAAAAAATGTGATATCAATAATCAATATCAATATTAAAAATAAAATAATAATTATTTTTTAATAAAATAACCGGTTTATAATCAATATCGAAATTACATTTACAATTTCTTCTTATTAAAAATCTTTTTACAAATATAAAATAATTATCTGCAATTATCAAGGCACATCAAATCGTAAGATACACTATGTATTCTCGTTCACAGAGAAGTGGCATACGCTGTGGTTACTAATCACGCGCTTTGAGTTCATGGCCTACCACAACGTCATCGTTCATTCATTAAGCGAGACTCAACCAAAAACTCACTATTCGTCGAGAGTGTTCTTAGTAGTAGATCTCATTTACATTCATCGGCAGGATAGTGGTCGTATACATATATACCAGTTGTGTCGCCACAATCAATGTTCTTGCACGACAGACTCAACGTTCATTTGCTCGCGCTTTGAGTCACGATATTAAGACTCCAATTAAGCAGTCTCGTCGACTTGGAAACTAATATGCCATTGGATAACGCGTATTCCCAACGCGTATTCAGAATGCACATCTGTGTATCTTGGACGTCGATGTGAGAAGGAAACTACCGGGAAGATCGCTCTTCCGCATCCTCCATCCTTCCAACCGGCGACGCCGCCGTCGACATAGAGTCGAGAAAGACATATAGTCGGAAGGTGAGAAGGCTGTACGTATAATGACGCGGCGTGTGTCCTTTGAAACGACTTGCAAACAGTGGCGCGAGCACTCGGAAGGAAAAGGGTGGAAATGGGCGGTTGAATGAGAGGAATCTCTTGGAATTACCGGAGGTCGTAGTTTAATCTTAGTGCCGCCATCAATTCCCACGGAATTTAATCCTTTGCCACATACCTGTTATTTACAGTAAGGAACGGGATCGTTTTCCATCAAAATGTTCCGCAACGACGCATCGCGACCGCAAAAATTGAAACCTCGAGACGAATCATCACGAGACACTGATTTCCACACACGGAAAGAACAGTTTTGCTAAAGTATTTAAAATCTTAATTAGATACAGATCTGAAAATGACTTTGTTTGGACCACTAAAATAATTATAGGACGTTCAAACTGGTAGCTAGAATATTGAAACTTTTTGCAGTATTGTCATCAACGTTCTACACTATTAATTATTTTGATGGCCCGAACAAAATTCTTTTCCGATCTGCATCTAGCTAAATTTTTAGATATTTTAGCAAAATCGTTCTTTCCAAATACATAAATTATAATAAGATATTTTGCGCGCCTATGTATGATATACAAATTCTAAAAATGCTTATTCCTTTACATCAGAATATATATGTGTATTATATTTTAAATATTTTAGAATGTTAAAAAAAATAAAGAATTAAATTTTAATATTTGCATTTTGAGAGTTTTTAAAGAGTTGAGGAAAATCACATCTATTAATAGAAAAATAGTATTATTGCAGAATAATAATCGAGATTTAAAAATAGATTATGATATTAGCTAAAATAAGATAAAGCAAAAAGTTTGTCATCATTTTCTTATGAAAAATATGACATTTTTTAGCAAAAATAAATTGTCTATAATGTGCGCAATTTCATTATCACCTATTATTCAATGAATTCACGAACGAAAGCAAGCAAAAAGAAATCATCAATTCTGTATTTATATGAGGGAACTCATTTTTAAAGGCAACAGTTAAAAACACAAATTAAAAACTAGCGAGCGCAACAAAAGAATGCGCACAATAAAAACTGCAATAAAAATTACTTTTTGAACTTGAAAAGTGTCACAAAAGCATTTGAGGAATTAACCGAGTAGCCGGAACAATTCCTCAGAACTCTCTTGCGGCAGCAATTTAATGTAAAATAGTTCGCACGACAGTTTCGTGCACCATGAAAATAACACAATCCCGCATGTGCACTGAAAATAACATTTTCGCATTCTACCAAAGATATATATATATAAAAGTTATTATGTGCGACAACAGTTTTGTAGAAGATATATATATATATATCTTCTACAAAACTGTTGTCACACATAATAACTTTTTATGTAACAATTTTTATTTTTTATATTACAGATTTATTTATGTATGTTTATATTTATATATATATTTATATATGGATATAATTCCGAAATCATTAAACCAAAATTGAAAGAGAAGAAGAATTTATAATATATATAATTTTTTAACCTCATTCTTGTAAATGCTACAACGTAATAATAAGTTTTGTTAACTTGCACAACTCCAATTCATACGAAATTTTTATAGAAGGTTTCGCTTTAAAAAATTTGTAACGGTCATTTTGCAAGTGACGCCTATCTCCGATGCGAATGGAGTTTTCGAGTTAACATCCCCATCTCCCATGCATTATGCAAGATGCGCGCGCATGCACATTCGTCGCACCGGAAGTGGCGGTAAATCGGATCTGAAACTCTCGATATATCGCGCGAATGACGCGCCCTTCCAACCCCTTTACGCGTTTGCATATAAATAATATTGCAAGATGGCGGCGCCAAATCATAAAGTTTCTGCAGAACGTGAAGTTGCGGTTTGACTACCTTGCCTATCTATCTGCCTATATACAATATTTTCGATCGATCTTCCATGCAAGTGAAGAGCGAGAAGCGTCTCGCATCACATATATTTTTCAGATCCTAAATTTATGTATGACCTTCCATCGAGAGATCCTAAGATAGAATCCTTCCTCATCGTCGAACGACGCCCATTATCGATTTAAAGCGCAAACTTGACTTAGGCATCAAATCGTTTCCAAATTCAATAAACCACTGAATAGACGGATAGCTCTTACATCGAGAAAATCAGTTCGTCGTCCAATTTGCTAAGGAAACTCTCATAAGAATTTCTTAGATAAGTTCTATTTTAATATTTAATCTTGTTATGAATCTCGTTAGAAAAATTACTTTTTAGTATAAAATGAAATATTAAATTGTATTAAAAAATAATATATGACGATAAAAAAACTGATTTTTATATTAACACAAATTTTTTGGAAAAATAACTATGTAATTATTCTGCTTAACGATGAATCCAAAAACATATGATTTTTTCTCCAAATAGAAACTCATGGCGATGAAAAGTCTTTTCGCAACTTGCAACATTATAAAGAAATAATGTCGATAAACCATGCAACGCCGATCGACACTGACCTTAGCGAATCTTTCCTGCGTGTCGAGAATTTCTATGAATAATGACACCTTATCGTCCATGATCTTGAAACCATTCCTCGGCTGCGCCAATAGCTGCTGTATCGCCTGCGATGTGGTAAGCGGTGTCGCTGGGCTCGTTGCCGGCGTGGAAGTCCTCGTACCAGTACTTCCACTGCTGGAGTTGCTATTGTGAAGATGAGTACAGCCGAGGAAGATTGGATTACCATTCGGGGAAACACCGCACGTGAACGGTCGGAAGGGAAGTCCGTGAAATGTAGGACTAGGTCGCGGAGCGGATGTACGAAGTAATGTCTGAGCTGATGGCAGAGACAGTCGTCGCACTGCACTTTGATTCTGTTGTTGTTGTTGTTGTTGCTGTTGTTGTTGGTTCTGTTGTTGAGATTTTGATGGCGATTTAAGAATCTGATAGTCGCTAGCAGCTGAGGGTAACGACCGATACCCAGAATCCGAAGGAGAAGCGGGTGGCATCGGTGCTCCCTGCGGTGTCGTGGCGATACTGTGAGGTCTGGGCCGAAGGGCGGATCCCAATGTCCAGGTGTTCGAGTTTCCAGGATTAGTCAATATACTCAAACAGGGCCCTTGTGACGTGGGCGTGGGTGGTTGAGGATGTGGCATGGTCGAGGCGTACGCTCTACGAGGTATGGGTTGATGTAGAACCATCCCGGAGGCACCCCATTGTATAGGCTCCCCTGGTGTACGAGCGGACGCGGATACGCTTGTTGGTGTTGTTGTAGTTGGAGGCAAGCCTGTTGCAGCTGTAACGGGTGTTGATGCGATGCTGTGAGGCCTCCTAGGTAGGGGTTGTTGGCCGTTCCATAAAGATTGGGGTGGTACAGCGCTGCGAGTCGTGGATACCACGACGCCGCCGCCGCTACTGCCGCCGCCGGTTGAGGGACCGTTACTC
Source organism: Cephalotes varians (assembly GCA_037157785.1). Taxonomy (NCBI): domain Eukaryota; kingdom Metazoa; phylum Arthropoda; class Insecta; order Hymenoptera; family Formicidae; genus Cephalotes; species Cephalotes varians. The sequence goes on from JANQDE010000014.1 coordinate 609,406, forward strand.
CTTGATTCCTGTTGACTGTTGACGCCGCCATTGACGCCATTGTTGTTGCCGGTGGGTAGAGATACTGGAGTACTGGCGACCGAATGGGCACGCCGTTGTACCACTCCTGGTACACCGCATGCGGTTGCATTTGGTGTAGTACCTGAGCCCCACGCTGTCGATGCTGCTGCTCCTGGTGCTGGTGCTGATAATGGTGTCGTTGCGGATGCTCTACCCCCGAGCTGACTAAGGGGATGTTGGACACCATGGAATGGTGGAGCGGCAATACTATGAGGACGCCTCGGTGCTGCTGGGTATGGTAGCCCGTTGGGTGTAGAGCGAACTTTATTTGCGCCGGATGCTGGTATCGGGGCAGGTGGTGTGTAGAGGGGGAATCCGTGACCATTGTGATTCGGGCTACGGGTGGGCAGCTGATTGATCGGGGACGATCGCAGATTGTTGTGCTGCTGTTCGTTCTGGTGTTGTTGATGTTCGTTGACAGAGTTTGTTCGATTTGAGGAGGAGGGGTGTGTTGGGGCCGGTGGGGGCGGGGGTTCCAGCAGATTTTCAAGTTCTGCAGACAACGACCACGCTGAGGGTATTGCTGATAATGGTGGTACTGTTGGTAACGCTGGTAGTTGGACGGTAGTTGTTGAACCGCCGCCGCCACCGGGCTCGGAGTTGTTGATTGCGACGGCAGGATTTGGCGAGGTGGACTTGTTGACGTGTGTGGTGCGTCCACCGCTGATGAGAGCGGTGACGTGCTGTAGATGACGATCATTCAGGCTCGCGCGTCCGTTCACATTGCGATAGAAGCCGGGACCCGGTGCGAGATTCAGACTCGTCGGTTTCTGCTTCACTCCGCCGTTGGGCTGCGGAGAGACAGCGGGTTTCGGCTCGCCCATTTGGTTTTATCGGCGCGAGGACAGCCGATCAGGTGTCCAAGCTCGCGAGCATCGCCTTGGTCGATTACGACAGCGCGAGTACTTCCAATGTATTGTGAGTTATTGATCTCTATTTAAACTATTTAAAATTTCCATGTCAAAAGTATCTTGCAATAATCGAAAGTATTTTCAAATAAAAAGAAATCTTCCTTGATACTTTAAATTATTTCAAATCATAATATCATAATATTAATGCACCAAATTTCATTTAATATGCGACATTTGCCTCGTGTGAAAATCGATGAAATTCCGCCCTTCTGATAAATTCAAAATTATAGTTCATCTGCACGATATCATACTGGATTTCAAGTCTATTTTTATTTCCGTTGCGTGTGTATTAACAATTTTATAGGTCGCTGATAATTCGATGTAAAGTTCGATACTTTTACGAAGCAATGGCACGGATTTGTTCGTTTGTCGCGGCGTTTTTTTAGGCCGATTAAATTTCAGTTAAGTTTCACTAGCTTTAACAATTCAAGTAATATTTTGAAATTACAGACAATCAATTTTATGTCTTTCCATATAAATCTGCATATATATAAATGCATATAAATCACGTGCGTCTCGGTCATTATTAATAATAGTTATTCCGTTATATCGTCGATTAAAATAAAAATCCATGCCGCTTTTATATTGGTTCCAAATATCATTAGTCAAATATCTGTTTTCAAAAAGTTCGTCGATTTCATGATAATTACAACAAGATAATTATGTTTCAATCAAATCTTCAAGCAGTTGTCTAGTTGATCATCAATAGCATCACGATATTCTTCACTAAAGTTACCAATAATTTTCGATATTCGCTAGATTCACTAGAAATGACGATATTCATTAAATTTTCTAAATATATTTCAAATCAACTACGGACGCTATAATTTTTATTGATGATTATATTGTTATTGTTCTTCACTATGATATTCAATAAAATTATTCCTATATCCAGTAAACTAGTGCTCTTGATCATTATTTCGGTTCCGAATCTTCAACGTTTGGTGAACAGTAAAAGATGCAAACATATATCTAGACACGTGGTCGGTTGTTTAAACTGCATGAAGATTTTAATCAGACATCAGCTTTAATCTGTTTACTAAAGAACACTACAAGCTTCCCATCAACATGATTTTCACTAAATTATCGCAAAATTTCATCGATACATGTACTCTTCCATCAGTTTACATCACAGGAGATGATCCTCATTATGTACACTCTACACTATCCACCACCCGAACTTTGAGATATTTAAAGATATTGAAGAAAAAATCAATATGTGACGATTTTAAATTTTTAATGATTTTGAAATAGATTTCTATTATCGTAACGATAGATCGATCATTTTCCCTCTTCGGCAGGTTTTTAATTCAACTTCGGTTTCAAACTATTTTTTGGATTATTATACTCCCCGAATCGCGATCAAACAAGTATCATTCATCTTCTTCGATCTCTTCCAATTCTTAAGCGTTCTTCTCACTGTCATTCTTGCAAAGTTATTCTTCCGATTCACCAACTCACAGTTTTATTCACTTTTACTCATTCATCTTCCGCACGGATATTTTGAGATAATCTCCTCAGATTCCGGTACTCTTAATCCAAGCGATGACAGTAGGCCATTACAACGACATCTCGTCGTTCTCAAACTTTTCCGACCGACAATGTCTATCGTTCGTGGTGATGGGTACCATCAGTGGTAAGAATCTTCAGCCAAAAGACACACTTGTCGAGTTTCTTGCGAGTGAGCGAAACGGGCGCGTGGCACTTCCTGCCGGCGAACGGTGAACGCGTGAGTTCAATGTGCGCGGGTCAGGAATCGAAGAGGGAAGTTAGGGACAGGAGGTCAGTCGGGTGAGACTGACGCGTGGCTGCCGTGCCGGGGGCGGAGTGGCGTGCTCCTCTTTGGAATACGGCGGGATTCGAGCCGCGACGAGGCGCACGCCTGCGCCGCACGACCGACGACTACTACTCCCGACGTCGCCTCCTCCGCTTCATCTCGTGCTCCTCGTCTATCTCCGTTCCACCCGGCTCTCCCGCTCTCATCTCCTGCTACACTATCCCCCAGGAACATCCTGCTGCTCCCTCCTGCCGCTTTCTCGTATTCTCCACCGATTCCGCACTGACAACAGCGACGACGACGACGATGTTCCCATTTCTCTCCGAAGGATACTGCCAGCTCGCTGTGCGTCTGGCAACGTGATAGGGAAGATAGACAGAAGAAAAGAAGCAGGAGCAGAAAATAGAAGTGGGAAGGAGGGAAACCATGTTTACCTTTCCAGAGTAACGCATTGAGGACATCTTCCCACTATGTCCCTTTCGCTACGAATATGAGTATACTCGCCGGTATATCGATCTGGATCTAATTTTTAACTTTGCAAATTGAATCAAATAATACGTATATCAAATTAGATCATATTTAACTTCCTCTGGTTATGATATAGTAAAATAATAAAAACTCTTCGATAGAAGCGATGCTCTTCGCAAAATATTCCATCAATTAAATGTGTCGAGAATAACCTTGCCATGATAGATATAACTGCTGTAAAATATCGCACATATTTCGTATGAAAAATGAATGATTATACCTATACGAAAAATGCAATAATATGAAAAAGTAGTAAGCAGAAAATAAAAGAAGCAAAATGGGATCTTTATCTCCGCAAGGAGATATGACGCTCACTGATATTCACAGGATACAGTTTCTCAGCGTCGCTTCCATTTCTCGTACATACTCGACTGTTTTTCTTACGATGATCTCCATTTATTCTTCAACTTCGCCTCGTTCTTACTGTTTCCGTAATGCATACAACATACGTCGACCAGAGTCTTCCTTTACCGGACGAGGCGAAGTGTTGACTACGAAAATGTGCAGAACAATGACAATATCCGCAGGGTGCAGACAATTTCTACGCGGTAAAAATTTCAAGCGTCGCTGAGTCATGAAAGCGATTGGCGCGATCAATTTAAAAGTAGTTTTCAATAGACATGTAAATAAAATGATTAAAAAAAATTAAAGGAAAAATATGAATAAAAGAGACGCTTATTGATATTTCTGCTGCTATGTCGATATCTTTTTCAAAAATAAAGATATGAAGAAAGAATCGGTCGAGAAGATGATAAAACGAGACTTTCGCTAACTCTCAGAAAATGTTACGAAACGTCATACGTATTCATCATTTTTGTCTCGCAACCTTTCTATCTTACGTAGTTTATCTATATGGAGCTATGTAATGCGAACGGCGAGCATCGACTGAGTTTCTTTTTCATGATCTGGCTTTAGGGATCTCTAGCAGATGCGATTGAAGTGCAGATCGTCATGATAACGGTAATGATTTTCGTATTTTTCCTAAGCGTTCTCCAAAAAAGCACAAATTAAATACAATATTTTAAATAATATTACAATATAATTGCAATAATATTAGAATATTATAAATTAACTGAAGTCTAATAATTTTTACACAAAGTAAATTATATGTAAAAGAATATAAATTGCAATAACCAAAAATCTACGAATGCTAAGAAAAGAAACAAAACAAGCAAATGAACAAGGAACCAAATTCATAATACATTAAATTTTTAACTTTAAAGTCTTCTCCAGTTTCGTAAATTTCTATTGTTATTCGATATATATATATATATATATATATATATATATATATATATATATATAAAATGACTTAGAAGGGAACATAGGCAACCTTTTGCTTCCGATTTTGCTGATTTTTGGATATGTTATAGCTTATCGAAAAATAAGAGACATGTATTTTTTTGCGGAAAAAGCTATTTAGGGGTGAAAACCTCTCAAAAGTCACCCCCAAAAACAATTTTCTGAAGATATCTTCGGTTGTAATTGAAATTTTTCGAAAATTCAAAATTCTTTTAATGACGAACGAATACCATTTTGAATTTTCGAAAAATTTCAATTACAACCGAAGATATCTTCAGAAAATTGTTTTTGGGGGTGACTTTTGAGGGTGATTTTCACCCCTAAATAGCTTTTTCTGCAAACAAAATACGTGTCTCTTATTTTTTGATAAGCTACAACATATCTAAAAATCAGCAAAATCGAAGACGAAGGGTTACCTATGTTCCCTTGTTAGAAAAATGACTTAAACGATATATATATATAATTTAAATCATTTTTCGTTATCTTCAGGTAAAACATGTTATTGCTTATATCAATAGATGATCAAATCCTTTTTTACAATTTAAGTATGTGATATTTCAGAAGAGAAACATACACGCGAAAGTAGACATAGACTTCAATGACACTTGACGACTTTATCGGGATGTCTGGCTAGACAGGTATAAAGATATTGAAGATACTAAAGACGGAAAATGAAATCTTTACGCTCAAGTCTATAATTAAGAAGTAAAGGCGCATTTATAGCTCTATAAAAATGATGAGATAAACGATTTTATGTGGTGATAATAAAAAAACGGATTGATTTTAAATGTTACCCTCCTTCATTGTGAAGAAATAAATAAATACGATCAATTTTTGCACATATCAATCGTCGTTTTGTGCAATTAAAGATTCAGAAACTTAAATAATTTGCTGCGAATCGCACCTGAAATAATTTTTGATATATTAATGCTATTGCTACAATAGCTGCACTAATACAATATTATAGACATTCAACTAGTAAATAATTATATGTTATTAAATTTCTTAATCTGAGTTGTATGACCGCACAGAGAAGTTTGAACTATTATATAATATAAAGTGTATATATACATAATACTATGTGCATCGTATGCACTGTTTATCTATTTTTCTCTATCATTATCTATCTTTCAAAATCTATGACAAACTAAAAACGATTTAAAAATTTAAATAAAATTGTAAAAAAATCTGCTTTTTATTCTCTGTTAGTTTAAGTACTATTATAAAGCAATTTTACATTTTTAAAAATAAAAAAGGAAATACAACCATTATATAATAATTAAAAACAATAAAATAAAATTTTCTCGTTTTCGTAGTATTCTATTTGTGTATAATAATTAATTAATCATAATTAAAACTGCATAAAATTGACAAAAAGCTAAAATAAAAGTTACATAAACAATTTCAAATATGAAATATAACAAATTGTATTAATCAAGTATTAAATATCTCTTTGTAACTCTAGAGCAATTTAATAAAAAATAAATGGATAAAAAATAATAAAGTTTTAACTTTTCATGTTTTTTATGTATTTATATTGTTTCTTAATGCTAAATGTATTAAATTTATCTTCAAAACATTCATCCGTGAAATTCCCATTACGTAAATCCTTAATATAAATTTCCCTCTGTGTGTGTGTGTGTGTGTGTGTGTGTGTGTGTGTGTGTGTGTGTGTGTGTGTGTGTGTGTGTACATATTTATTTTAATTATATATGTATTATATTATTTATTTATTATATACGATTAAGGTTTTTTAAAGCACGCACGCACGCACACACACACACACACTCTCTCTCTCTCTCTCTCTCTCTCTCTCTCTCCCTCTCTTTTTTTATATATATTTTATACATTATGCTTTGTATTACGATATAAGCTATACCTTCAAAAGGAATTATATTATATAAGTTGTTGGAATCTTAGATAACTTGCTCGAGCAACATCAAATTCCTAAACAATGCATGTCGTCAAAATCTTTGCTTGAGATATAAATTAGAGCTTAATTGCATTGTTACTGCTTAATTGCACATTTCTATGGTTATGTATTTTGTTAGACAATAATCGTTATATATATATATGGCATACTCTTTATATCATTAACTATTTCTAATAACTATTTATAATAATAATCAAACGACTACGCGAAGAATAGATGCGTAATATTTTCGCCGCAAAATACTTTTAAAATTTTAATTAAACTTTGATACTGCACAATGAAGTTGAGATATTTTTAATCATGTTCAACAAAACGAAACGGAAACAGCCACTAACTATCAAACTTTCGCAAATTAGCTGGTGAAATAATGTTTCATCGATGTTTCTTGCATTATCCATGATTTCTTCTGGCGCGGATACTGTGTCCGATGCAACTACTTTCTAGCTGATGGATACAAATGGAAACAACGGTAGGTAGGTTTGCACGAATACCGAAACTTATTCGATCCGGTCGTCGAACGAGATTACGCGAAGTTCCGATGAGGCAGCGACGCCGTTGCTGCCGGTAGATAAATCATTTGCTATAACCCGGCGCACAAAGCGAAATAATAAAAGCGCTCCGTCGGCGAATGAACCAGGCGCCGACGGAAGGAAGAAAGGAAGGAAGGAAGGAAGGAAGAAAGGACGAGCTAGTCTCGTCTCGACGAAGGAAAACTCCGCAGTTAGATGACACTGGACTTACTATATAGCAGATATATAATCCGCTTGCGCAAGATACGCGAAACTCGATCAAATCATCCTACATAGAAATCTACAACTAATCCAGAAATAATCATGTTTTACTATCGTGCGCTCCATGAGAAATAATCCGGAAAATGTAATTTTATGAAATTTTCTTTACAAGAAGCATATATGTATAAACATTATACATATATGTATAAACAAAAGCACATTTTTTGTTACATCGTGAGATCCGTTCGCGTTATTACGTGCTTGATATAAGAATGCTGCAAAGTTTATACCACACACGAGCAGTCACTATCAAGTACGAATTCAACGCAAATAAAGTAAAAAATTAATCGTCATTTTTCTTAATGTTACCATCAAGTCGTCTCTCATAACACGTTGTCCGAAGTAAAGACATTTTTCAAGCGGTGACTTTTTTTTTAATGATATAGCAAGGAAAAAATAGATTACTCCATGACACATCTTATAAAAAGCGTAAGTGCGCCAAAGCGAGAAGCAAGGAAAGTATATATAACTAACAGTTTCCAAATGGAATGGTATAATTCATCGAGACGGTCCGAAATGACTTCCGCTATATACAATTTGCGGTTTAAGGTTCTGAAAGCTGCAGCTAATATGGTGTACCACTGCTTTACTCTATGCGATATATATATAAGCTGAGATAACGATCCAAGATAAATTACCCACCATACCGTTCGTTCTTTATTAAATATATCTTTTGCATATATACTAATTATTAATAATATTACTGCCTCATTGTTTTATCCGTCGCTTTTATAATTCTTATCGCCGGCAATCATCGACTAAGTCGAGAAATTTGGATGATAAATCTCGCTTTAACTACGAATTTAATCTTTATCTGCTTGGTCTATAAATTATGAATACTCTACCGCGAGGTATTTTCAAGAATAAATACTAGGGTCGTATATCAACCACCATTTACGAACTAATTTAGCTTGCATGTGTCATAGGTATAACCGATTCGTGTCGTAATTAATTCTATCTCCGGCACATTCAGGCAATTCGTTCCACTCATCGCCACTCTCGCAAAGTATTCAGCGAGTAACGTGGAACTCCCTACGATTACAGCTCATCGCAGATATAGCATCGCGAATTATATACTCCGATCGAACGTATAATGAATCCTTCAAAACGAAATACGTATTTAGGAATTTCCCTATGCGTTCGTACGAAGCGCTATTAAAGTTCCAAGCAACACAGGGGATTACTGGACCAAACGTTGACCGAGATGCCACAATAGGTTCGTTAGTAAACACACGTTAACCACAACAGGCAGGAAGCGCTAAATGAGGAACGAACAACAATCCAGCCTTTGAAGACCGCTTATAAGCTTGATCTGTATTCCGTTTTCTACCTTCAATATCCATCTCATATGAAGAAAATTGCATTATTCTGCAAATTCATGAATTTGAATTTTCAAAACTTTTTTCTGTTTTAAAAAAATATAAAATTTACTCATGACGTTAATACGATGAATGTTATTAAATTTCACAGACTGATATTACATGTAACGTACATAGCAGCATATTAGACATTTTAAAATAAAAGAATTGTAGCAAATACATTTATTGATTGAATACATTTATGTATCCAGTTTATTTATCTTTTAAAATATGCTTTATTTTGTATAAAATATATGAACATATCAGATTTGCAAAGAATAATAAATTTTGTATTCGACATTCACAGAAAGAACGGTTTTGCTGAAAAATCTAAATTTTAGTTAAATGCAGATCTAAAAATAATTTTGTTGAACCATCAAAATAATTATGTAGGACGCTCAAGTCGGGTGCTAGAATGTCAAAACTTTGCAGCATTCATCATGCTTGAGAGCAGCCTACGTTATTATTTTGATAGTCCAATAAAATTATTTTCAGATCTGTATTTAAATTTTCTTCAGCAAAATCGTTCTTTCTATCATAAAGAAATCATTCGTCGTTTTAAAAGAATAGCAATTTATAATTTACAAATATTCTTCTTCGAATTCTTCTAAATTAGCGCCAGCGTAAAATACAAAAATGAAAATTGGAATTTTGCTGGAATTTTGCCAGCACGGAAAAGAATTCGGGCAGTCATAAGAAACTGAATTCTTGTCACAATATTTCATCTTCCTCTTCATCCTCACTTTTCACTCTCCCGCTTCTTCTATTTCAATCCGCAATCTGACAAAAAGTTTCATGCTTTCATGTGCGCATACGAAGGCATATCATACATGTCATCATTCATTACATGGACGATGCATGTATTTTAGAATGCGTGATATCTATGCTCATCTTAGAAAGAAAAATCATTTATTAATTTTAAAAAAATTATATATTACAAAAGTTGCAGAAAACTTATTTTCTTCAATAGCTTAATTTTAAAATTGTTAATCTCAAACTTTATAAAAAAATTTCTTTTGATTCTGATATTGCACATGTGCATATGAGCGTATGTAAGAATATTCCCGGCTTGGCTGTATACATAAACGCGAGGCAGCGTAACACTGCGATTCTTCGTGAAGAGTATGAGTACTTCGGACTATAGCGGGTTCGCTTACTCACGAGTATTTTTGTGCGGAACGAGTGGCTTTGTGAAAAGAGAATGGCTAGAATAAGTGCCGCTATGAAATATGGGTTACCGAGTTAAGAGTGAGAAGGCAAATGGGGGCAGACGCCCGCTTTAATGATACATCCTCCGAGTCGCTTCTTTTGCGAAATCTCACTCAATTAAGTTTCCGCTTGGCTCTTATCACTAGCACCCTCCTTTTTCCTACTGAGCTTAGGAGAGACAAATTGTTGTGAAGAAAGCGAGTTTGATTTGAATAGTCGTAAAAAGTTTTGCGTAACAAAATATATATCTTTATCGAAAGGCAAGAGATATATTCGAGATTGAAATAAGAATAAAAAATTTTTCGAATATCGATTCAAAACATCGATATGAATAAAAAAATTCTCAAAATGATGCTATAATAATCAATTTTTTTATTTATGTAAAACAAGATATGTCTGATTTATTGTTAGTTATAAAAGTAAAAAATTAGTAAAAAAATAAATTTTAATAACTACATTAAAGTAGAAATAACAAATTAGATAATTTATTGCTCAAGTTCATTATTGCAATTACAGGAATTTTTTTAGAAAAAAATGCACCATATTATATGACACATTTGTAAAAACATTTAATATAATACATAATAAACTATATCAAATTCCCAAGCTTCGTGATATAATTGGAATATTTCCCCAAATCTTCCGACAGATCAGAATGACGCGTGCAATATTGTTGCGCATGACAGATTTGTAAGCCGGTAATCGGATGTTCCGCTTTAACGCAACAAAAATCTCATATCGTCCATTAACGCCTAATTGAAATTCTCTTTCACATCAACAAATTCGCGTCGTTTTGTAATTGAACAGCGCATCCTGCGCTGGACTTTCGCATGACGATTATATTTTACTAGATGCACAGCCGAACATTCGAACTTTTCAATTATCGTTGAAACCAATTAAAATTCACGACATTGCCGTAAAAGTTAACGATTCGAAGCGAGATATAATAACTTATTGCTGGTGAAGCGAGCGTGGTGAGAACAAGCCTCGAAATGCACTTCATAGAAAGTTTATGCTTCTTTAATGAAGAAAAGATACGAAAGTTTCACAAATAAATGGATCGATAAACATTTTGACCATATTAATAATTATCTATTTTAGGATTAAATCGTTTATCGTGGATTAATTAATAATACACTTACCCAAATAAAAATTGCTCTTTCTCTTGATGTAATAATAAAATGAAGTACAATTACCTGAAACAAAAAATAAATAGAAAAAGGTCAATATAACATGTCACTACTTTGACAAAATTAGCAAAGCGAAAGTATAGCATTAGTATAAAAAATATCTTCACGTTGAAATATTTAATTATAAAGCATCCCCACCACTCTTTATTTAATTAACGTCTACGGCGACGATACAATAACAGCTGTTTCGTCATTCTTTTAGCTTTTGCGCTCGTCCACGATGAGACGGAGCTCAAAGTTCATATCTGACAATAGGTGCCCGCGTTGAAAGAACTTGAGAACGGCAATGCAGCCACCGTCGCAAATAAAGTTTTTGCCGTGCAGCTCTACGTTTCAGCACCGGGTTTTGCCATCAATCTAGCTGCAGAATTAACAGCCCGTCAGTAATAGCACTCATGTCTGCATTCGTTATTGTATGTTTAAGCAAAAAACTGAAGATATAAATACACATAGATATGCATAATCAAACAGTTAAAGCTAAAAATTCATTCGACTTCTTTATTTTTTAAAAATAATTTTATTATCTCACTTAAATATAACTTAATTATGCATACTCAGACTTTACATAATTCGCGATTTGCCGATAAGATACTCATATTTAGATACTCGATAAAATAAAAACAGGCGAATATAGTCATTTCGACAAATTTGTATTTTCCATTATGTCAATGCGGGAATTTTTGCGACAGTCTTGTAAAAGCTTTTGTGCAGCTTCTCTCTCGCATCGACCAATCTTGGAAAGTTCCAATGCCTCAAATTCTCGGCTATGAAACTTAGTAGCAAAAACGTTCCATCCATTACGCGTTAGGACGATCGGAAAGTATTTGAGGTCGAGCAAAGTTTTTCTATCGTTCATCAGCGCGCTGCCTGTCTCGGGGGAACCATCGGGAAACCAGTCCGCGGCTAACACAATAAGTTACACTACATAAACTAACGCCGTGAAGCGTCCGTCGCGATAAAGAAAGGGCAATTTTTACCGGTCAACCTATAATACGAGCAACGTATCCTCCTTCCTATGCACGGGATAAAATTCCTATCGTCTTCCGCCAAGATTCCTTGAACCGACACACAACGGTCCGACATTTTCCAACATCTATCGCAATAAGTGAATTTTTCTACGGTGACATCGGTGGCCACATCGAGTTTCATCGGTTCGCCGTGGATTCTGCCGACAGATGTGCAACGGGGAAGAAGTTTTGCACCGCGCGACACGAGCCCCGTTTGGAATTTTTCATTTCCCCAATGACGAACGACTTCATACGACGAAGTCGGGTATGTTCCGCGCGCGATTTCAATGCAAGATGTTCGTGCACTAACAATACCTGAAATGATTGCGCGAGTAGGAGATATTCTCTTGGAGTAATGCCGACACGAACACAAATCAAGTTTCACACGATCGCAATTTCTATTCAACGATGGAAATTTATGGAAAAAAATAATTTGCAGTCTGTATTTAAACGGATAATTAAACGGATTCAAGAAAACGAAGAAGTTACGCAAGTTTCGAAGAGCAACTTTTACACGCTGTGTACATTGTGCTTTTTTTTATTAAATCGGTACCGGCAATCAGTTCTGGTGCGGTTCATATCGGATAAAATCCGAATGACAGGAAAAACCAGCTTTGCAAGAGAGGGCAACCTCGTATTCATGTTGAAGTCCAAATCTTTTTCATCGCCGTTCGCCGCGCGATTGTTCGATGCGCTGTTTCAGCGAACGCTGATTTGACAGCTCATCTGACCTTCTGATTCGTTGTCTCGATTCCTCTTTTTTCCTGCGACGCGCCTTTCTAACCGTGGGACCATTGTACCATAGTTACTCTATCGGCTCGATTTTTTGAATGATCTGTCCATTAAATCAACGCCGCGTTTCATCGGAATATAAATTCTACCATTCGTTCATTCAGAAAGCGCGAATACTTTTTCGCTTTGTAATCTCACGCGAAATTACCTTGGATTAATCTTCTCGGCATTAATACTGTCACCATAATCTGTCACATTTTGACATTTCAAATTTAATTTCAGACAGAAAAGGAGATTACCCTCAATAAAGAAATTACATAAAAATATTCATTAAATTGTCTTTTTATGAGAGATACCGATATTGATTATGCAAAGTTAATGAAACGAAAAACTATTAAAAAAAAATTGAATCCAGTAATTTGCACGCTTGAAAATTACGCGTTATAAAAGATCGCGAAAATTATCACGCGTACACACAATTATATCAAAATGAGATCTTTAGAACTGTAACGATTATGCGACAATCTCACTGAGAAAACTCGCTTTTATGAATAATACAAATATGTGCTTTCCCACTTTGGGAATAGGCTCTACGACCGACGGCGGTAAGTTGCAGCGTATATACCTCGAAACATTTCTTTTTTAGAACTCCGCAAAATGCGAGACTGTTGGCGGCCGTTAGCTTACCAAGAGAAGATCTCTACATTGCGAAGGGCCGCAATATTAACGTTCGCGTTCCCATCACGTGCGTTTCATTAAAACGAAACGTGCCGGCTTCGCGTTCGATTCACTCTGTCAGATTCACATTCGGCATCGCAAAAGCGCATTGCGTAAAGGTGAGTAAAACACATAAATTCATAGTGGCGCGATAAAATAAAGTAAAATAAATCGAACGGAATCGCGCTGAAAATCGATCGATAGCAGTTCGAATCAATAATACGCTCTGTTTCAATAAATATCCAATCTAATGACTTTATAGATATCGAATAAATGTAAAACAAATTATACATAGCTTATTCCAAAGCAGTAAATCATTTATTTTTTGCTAATTTCCCCTCTTAATCAGTAACAAGACATATCGAAAAATATATATGCAAACTTCTTATCAAAGCTTAAATTCAAAAAATTACTAACGCATTAAGATACAAATATGAATTAATCTTTCCACAAATGTATCGAATATAAAAAGATTAATTACGTTTTTGATAAAACTATTTCATTATATCTTCGTTAATTATTCAATTAGTCGACTATTACGTATATATTCGTACAAACTGTTTTCCAAACTCAATATAACATTTCTAAATTTTTGACCACATTCATGTAGATATCTTGCGATTTAGCGCCACTCAGATTTTGATATATTGTAACAGACATGTAATTTAAAGACACTTGATTTCCTTGAATGCGATGCCAATGACATATCGTACAGCTACGACGTTAACGACGCAAATGTCACGACGTAATTCCTTCGGCTTGTTGCGACAGTGACGACATAGATTCGTAGAACAATTTCCCGAAGTCCCCGAGGATTCCGCAACGAGTGGATGTTTTTCAATTTGGTGTCCACCAAGGGCACAACGGGAAGAGAGGAACAGGAAAAGAGTGAGGAGCAGAGAAAAAAGGAACGAGTGGCGGATCCTCCACTCGTCGGCGGCAAGATAAACGACGGAAGGGCTTTAAACCTCGCACGAGAGATAAATTAGCTTGTCCGGTAGGTGGCCCTCGGTTTTTAGAAGCTGACTACGAGGAGGAATTGCGGATAGTAGCTTCTACTCACGAATCGAAACCAACGCAAAAGCATTCATATTCTCTAGGAATTTTACAAGCATGATAGTAGTAACATTCTTATGAATAAAAAATTGATAATTGCAAAAGAAATTTGTTAAATATAGAATTCTGCACAAATAATTTTGAGTAAAATATGTTATGTAAAACAAATTTTATTTTTTTTATTAGAAAAATTTGTAATATATATTTTGATGTATTAAAAACTATAAAACAAAATAAAATAATTGTATTTAATTACAAATTTAATGTTATGTTATTGATGTTGTTCCATGAAAAAAAAAGATATATCACAGCAAAATAATATCCCCAAAGAGAACGAAGAACCGGAAGAAATCAGTGAGGAGAATAACGAAGCCTACAGAGCCATTAGTTTCGTATCGTCGGCGATTGTCGATACCAAAAGAGAGTCGTTCATTCGAGATAGCATCCGAAGAGACAACAAAAGGTAGACAAAGTTAACGACGTAAGAGATAAAAAAGAAATAAAAAGTAGTAAAAACCTACTCAGCAGAGAGTGCGACTCAATGACGAAGACCCAGAAATGGCAGCTTTGATATCAAAATAATTGAGTTTATACTTCTTTCGGTAACGCCAGAATGCGCTTTTCTTTCATCTACTGCAGTCTTTAATAGCGCAATGACTAGGTGGGGGCGACTTGTTTTTTAAAAATTTAAAGTATCTTGTTATTTTTTTTTTTCGTAATTTAGAATAGAATATCATGCTCAAATAAGAACAAAATTTTTCGTACAAATTTCTTATTACTCTCAATTAACTTTTATGAAAAATCAAAATGAAAGATTTCGTCATAAACAAAAAATCATTTAACGAAGAAACAGATCATTGATTAGAAGATTTTTAAATTTTAAATTTGTTACTGATATATTTTTCTTAAAATACATACTATTGTGAATTACATACATACTTACATATTTATATATTATTGTGAATTATTTATATTGCAAACTTATTTGCAATAAAAAAGGAATACAAAATATTATTAATGGACAAAAATAAAAAATCCAAAAGATGCTAGGCAATAAAATATAAATATTATTCTGGTTCAAGTAACTAAAACGATCCGAATATATACGTTTTGTCGGCGCACAAATTTAAAATAATAATGTTTTCAATTAAAGTCGGTAAAATATCTCGTTAACATGAATCAAGAGTGCCTTGTGCTTCCAATTTAAAAAATATACATTTATTAAAAACTGTACATTTATTTATACTTTTGCATTCGTTATTATAATAAATATTTCATTCAAATGATTTACTTTTACAGGTTTATAAGATATTAAAGCAGATAATTGCACAATCTAAACAATATAATTAATAATAAGATTATATTTCATTCATTACATTTTTTTCATTACTTTATTAAAAAACTATTAATTTAAAAAATTTAATAAAAAAAATTTTCTATATTTTTTGTTAATTGCTTAATAATAATAGAATAATTTCAAAATCTTCATGTGACAAAATATGATCACTCTTCCATTTTATCAGAAATTTTATATTTCGTAATAAACTCCAACATTATAAATTTATTCAACAATGGTACATAATATGTAATATATACAAAAAAGAAACTTGTAGATTTCTTCCAAACAAATATTTTTAAGAAACTCTTCGAAACAGAAATGATTAATAAACAATGCTTCTCTATGCTCATCTCGAGCAAGTTTATTACTCAGTGATTTCGAAATTTGAAAAACAATGATTTGAAGACTCGAGATATAGCGGCGTCTTGAGCATAATTTTTAACTGTTAACATCTCTAGCCTTTCTTTCTAATTTAAATAAAATTTATGTTTATAAAAAAATTTAAATAAACAACTCTTTTATAATATGCATGTTATTTACATAAAATTTACAGAAAACAACAAAACTGTATATCTATCGAAAACTCATTTCTGCTTGCCGACTCAATAGTCCCACTCACACGCGCGTTCCCGATAAGTATTTTCAAGAAAGCATTTCCGCGGGTATTGTAATACATGGCGAATTTACGCTTCCCAACGGTTTCCTTTCATACACACAGGGGTTTCTTATTTCAAGAAAACGCCGAAAGGGACCATCACTGACGATGCACTCAACTTTTTGTCGTCGTTGGAAACTACGTTTGGCATCATCCGGCTACGATAACTACATCCTCCCGGGGAACATCTTATGAGACTCACTGAACCCTTTAATACGAAACATTCTTGACAGTGGAATTTAAATAGAGCGGCGTGTTTAGTCAAACGCCCAAGGCGAACCCGTTGTATTCGACCCTTCGGCGAATAACTGGGCCACGTGCCCTCGTGCATTTCCCTCACTATCTCGGTCGTTTCATTCACCGTCAAATACACAGTGACCTGCTGTTATCAGGTTCCTTTCAAGTATAGACTATATTAAGAAAGTGGCATTTTGATATAGAGACTCGAGATATAGCGGCGTCTTGAGCATAACCTTTTAACCGTTAACATCTCTGGCCTTCCATTCTAATTTAAATAAAATTTATGCTTATAAAAAATTTTAAATAAACTCTTTTATAGTATGCATGTTATTTACATAAAATTTACAGAAAACAGCAAAACTGTATATTGGAACAAAATTTCATATTGTTATAGAAGCAAAGTAAACATTACTTTTAATCAATTTTATTCTATTTAATCGATTATTTTACGATCGTAAATTATCTTGAAAAAGCTTGTAAAGGAGAAATATCTTAACCGTTAATTTCACGTAACCGCAGGTGCGGCTTAACGACGATGGTAAACAGGCAAGTGTCGACAGTTGGCGCGATCCAAGATCCCGCAGGAATTGCATGGGAAATATCATGAATTTCGCAAGATATTGCATATTTCATGCATATCGTTAAGGTTATGCGCTTCGCGTATGTTTCACACGGGGATTTACTTGATTTTTGCTCGTGCAAAAGTGATAATAATGGCAATAAGTTACGTGTCGCATAAAATAAATCACTGGAATTTACGGATGGACTGGAATGTCCGGATCAAATTTTGTGAGATATAAACAAATACTTTCAAGCTTATCAATGTTGCCCTTTTCGGAAGTGTCTTGCGACGAGAGAGGGAGAGGGGGAGAGAAATTTCTCGTTAAAATAAGGTAGGTACAGACTCTTGGGAAACGTCTACAGTCAAGCGGATGTTCTGATTTTTCCGAGATTCCGTATCTCTTGAATGCCACCTCACATGGAAATCGTCGCGGAATTTCAAAATGTCGACTCTTCAAAGGTATAAGATTGACCTGCTTCCACGCCTAAAAGAAGATTCTTATCTTTTGCTAAATTCCACTTGACTTGAATTTCCTAAATCTCTTTTGTCTGATATTACATTGTGCGCAAGTTTTTTAAATTTCTGCGTGTGTCTGTCAACGAACTGTAAAGTTTAAATCGAATTTTTATACAAAGTTATTCTTAAAAATTTCTTCCATGTTTATAAAATATTTAGAAAATAAGACGAATTTTATAGCTTGCATTTTTTAGAAATAATAAAGCACATAAGTACAATAAGATACATTATATTTTTGTGCGTCTGACGAATGATCAATCAACAGAATAATCATTTTCTATAAAAGAAATAGCGATTATATAAAGAGTTATTATAGAAAGAATTTTTATGACACTAAAATAATGAAGAATTGTAAAAGAAAATGAAAAGCACAACAACTCGCGAAAATTAGCACAAGCTCATTACTATATTTACTTAACGATAAACTCGTTGTTAAATAATATTTCTTCAATCATTAATTTTTTTCCTCTGGCAGTTGCCTTTAATCTGATCGTTTCTCTCCCAATTGGAAATACATAGGCGTACAAAGCCGGCAGCTTCTGCCGCGGACATGAGACTCGATACAATATCGATAATACAAGGATACTGGCGTTTACGAACTTACGTTTACATGCGACGCCGATGGTTATACGATGAAAGTACGAGACGATATTGTAAAATTGCCGGTACATACAGACCACCAGACAACAGCATCTGCACATAACGTTATTTCGATAACCCCCGTACATCCCCCAGGGTGCAATCATTCTAGCATGAAACTATGAACTATCGGATTTGTCTGACTATTGAAAGAATTCGTAGAAACGAAGGAGATGCAAGGAGATCAGAGGGCAAAGGAAGAAAAAATGAAGAAACTTTTAGTTTGTATGCGCTACTGTTGTGTTAATAAATAATTACATTCCTCTCGTGTCTGCAAATGTAACTTTTTTTCTTTACATGCACTTCGTGCGCGTCTCTATATAACAACAGTATTATAACGAGATAACGCGAGAAGAACTTTCAACACGCACGCGATGAATGCAAGTACCTGACAACCTCCTTAATTAAGAGTATCTAAAAGCTACTCACATTTTAATAATGTATATTATAATTAATAAAAATGATATATTAATTAATAACTAAAAGGTATTAAAATAAATTAAATTTATAGCAAATAAAAAATTTACTAAAAATAAAGAACGCTTTAAATATTTTAACAATAAAATATACATATAAAATATACATTGTATTTAAAAGTATATCCTTTTTTAATTAGTAACAAGCTAAACAAGCTTCAGACATTTATATTATCATTCCAATAGATCTTTTATAATTAATGATGCAATAGCTAAGTTGTTCAACAAATATGTCGCAGAAACAGAATTTAATCAACAAAATATTTATGTCTGATCAATTGAAACTAATCTGCTGATAAAAATGTCATTCTCATTTTGACGAGTTATTCGACTCTTTTTTTTGGAATTCAACGATCGTCTGTTATTTATCGTATCGATGTCGATAAAACAACCGGAAAAATTGATTGCCGAACTGAGAACCGGCAACCAGCGTTGTCAGCGGTTATTATTGGGCAACATCACAAATCCCAGAATTATTGCTCAGTCAAAATTAACGCCATCGCCACGGTACGGTGCAAACGTAGCGTAACTGACAACTTAGCGTTCGCTCGAATATTGGCTGCGATCTCTTGTGCTTTCGCATATATTCGCCTAACGAGAGACAAGGTGAAATAACTCGAATCAATGGCGTAACACGATTTCCGCGACACTACCGCGGAATAAATCATGGAGCCGTTGTTGGAAGAACGGAAACACAATCAGCTCAATACGAGATATCCTGTGGAAGGAACAACGATGATGTCATGTGAAATAATCATTCACTCGAATTCGACGAATAAAACACGATGACAAACGAAAAGCGGCATTTATCGAAAACAATGCACAAAGAAAGTGGAAATTTTTGATGATGTTGTAATGCAAATACAATAAACGCTAGAATCCTATGTATTGTGTTAAAATCCTAAACCATACGTCAATTCTTTCGATTTAGATTTGCATTCTTATTCGATGTACGTATATAATTTGATTTTAGCGGTTTAGCATGTTTGCACATTGTGCAGAAAAATTCTCTGATAAGTCACATCAATTGTAATGCAAGATCCACATCTTCCAATGTTCTTTTTTCAAGCGTACTGTGAGAGATGTAGGTCAGTACTTAATACCCTCCCTACTTGTCGAAATAGCTGTACAATTAAAGCTGCTGTACGACTTTACCGCTGGAGCGGTTTTACATGGAGCAGCGGGATATCGCCGACTTTTAAGCGCCTAAATCGAGCAATTCCTGAATGTTGCCACGATAAGACCGCCGTTTTCTTATCTCATTTGCAACTGAAAAAATGGACGATAGCTCGAGTTCCTCGAAGTTTTATGCTAATTGCAATTGATATTATCCTTCGTTGTAAATTGTGTTACAAGAATGAATGGATACAAGAGAGGTTCTATACTCTTTAAAATTAGTGAATTATTTGATAATCAATAGTAAAACGATCAATACGCATATAATATATAATTTTGTAATGACACTATTTTTTGTTATACATAAGTAATATAAATATAATCTCTATGCATCTTGTTATCTGCTTCATTATTTCGTGACAATAAAATAATATTTATCGCTTTAAACGTAAATATTTCACAACTATTGTAAATTATACAGTAAGTTATACACATATTTTTACAAGAGACATTATAATTTTATAAAAGAAGAAATTTTGCACAACTAATTCAAATAACTTATCATCTGAAATCAATTTACCATTTTACCATCAATAAATAAATTTAATATTTGCAGCAATATTTATTAGCATTTTTATAATTATTTTTTAATGTGCTTGCAGTTTTTTTTATCATTTCTTACTAAATATTACACTTGAAATATTTTAACTCGACTCAAGGTTCAATCGGCAAATGATAAATTAATCAAACGCCGCATTTACCACAGCAAGTTTGGAGATGCAACTGAGGGTTGCACTCTATGTAAGAAATCACAGGAGAAACTATTCATTCAGCTTACATATCAACAACAGCTGAGCTGAAAATATACCAACAGTTCGTCATGAAAATTCAACAGTCGGTACAAACGTAGTTTGCCAGTTACGCAAAGAGCACCCCTAAACCTAGGGTGGACGAACCTTCTGTATTACCGACCATAGAACTGTAGGGGTGGATGGAAAGCTGTCGCCCTCTGCACGAACTTAAAGCGCATGCGCGTACCATTTCGATCGAAAACAACCCTTGTGTCAAATTTTATTATATGAGTTATGGAGGTGAGCATGTTCGTTGCAGATAAGCAGATACATGTGTTTTATTTATAGAAATAGAAAGAAACTATATAACACAAATGTGAAGATTATACATTTTTCTCCTAAATATTTAATTCAAGTTATTAAATAAATTGTGCAAAATTAAATATTAAATAATCAATAAATAGATTCATTCACCTTTCTCTTGCGATGACGAAATATTTATGACATCTAATAATGCCACTTCTAAAAATTAAAAATTTGGAATTAACTCTTAGTCTGCAAAGATTTTTTTGGCACCTTCTACAAATCAGGATCGTCATGTCCCACTATATTTTGTTTGCATTGTGTTAAAGTTACAGAAAAATTCTGAAAAAATTTATGTAGTATCTTTAAACCTTCTATTTTACAGATCAAAACATTTTAGAAAAAATTAATTTTTTAAATAACTTTTTAATATAAACAAAATAAGTTATACACACAGGTAGATTTTGTGTACAAACGACCCTGGTTTGCAAATTTTAAAATTTGATTCAAATTAAAAAAAAAGAAATATTTCAAAAAACATTTAATATAACAATAAATGTTTCTCTTAGATTATTAGAATTATGACGAATTTTACTTGGACACGAATTTTACTTGGACATATTTCAACAGAAAAAAAGATATAGTATGTTACTCAATGCTTTCTAAAGCAGAGAAATTTTTATGAAAATTAATGACGGAAAAACGACGAAACACATACATGCAGAATTTAGCGTTTCATGAAAAATGGAAAGAAATATATCGAACAGCAGGGAAATTAAATTGTAGCTCTCAAATTTCACCCCTTAATAGAAAAGCCTGACGAAGAGTTCACCCTCATACGCACATTTCTGTTATATCCGACCTCTCTTTTTCTCTTTGTCGCAGCCTACAACTTACGACTTCCGCTTTTTATTTTCATCATGCTTGCGAGCACACGACGACCATGTATCTTTTGTAACGACGGATGATTTAGATCATGTTTCCGCATTGAGCAAGGGTGGTTTGGCTGCACCAACTAGCCTGTTGCGAAAAACTACTCCTTTGAAAAAGAAGAAGCGCCGCTTTGTGCGCGGAACCATTAAAAAAGGATAAGCCGATGAACGCGACCCCTAAGCTACCGTCAGTTGTTTGATGATTTTAATGTGGACGCACAAAACGACAGTTATTCTAAATAAGCTTCAAGCGATTTGTAACGCTATTATACACAAATAAAACAAATTTTTAGAATACATATTAAAAGTTAAAGCCCAGAATTTATGTTAAGTTAAAAATTTCACGATTAAATTATAATTATTATCATCAAAAGGACATACATCCTTAGTCTGAGACGTCATTTTTATGTTTATAAAACTAAATTAATTTCACGAGTGCCACAAGGCACCGGGAAATATTTAGAACATGTTCTCTGATATCTCGGAATGAGATTCTAACTGAGAAAAGTCTGGAGGCGTGGCGTACATGCATGTCCGCGAGCACGTGTGCATGTAAATTCGTAAATTTTCTCCAGAGTAGTCTTTCTTGCGTGCGACACGACCAAAATATAATGCGCAGAACGGCAAAACTCCCGTTGCGTCGAGTCTCGCAAAGCGTCATAATATAATGGAATAATGGCTATTAGAAGGGGAATATTATCGTCGCGGGGCGCTCGACCGTCCGACGGTGGAAGCGTTTTATCGATCGTTCGGTTGCGTTCGGCGCGATGAAGCGAGAAAGGGAAAGTGGCTGACTCGGTTTACTCATTCTTTCGTATTTCCGTGACCTTCGGAACCTCGACAATACATCGCCATTTCACCAATCGCGACCCCGTCCGCGAAGATTTAATACCCTTTTAGTCAACCTTGACAATACGTCGAGCACGCGGAAAATGAATTCAATCAGATACCGCGTGCAAAGTTTAAAATAATTCAAAATAACTTTTAAACAAATGTCAAATCCGATAGTTGAGCCTAAACAGTGAAATTGATAGTAAAATCTAAACAGTTGAGTCAAAAATTTTGAAATTTGACAGTTGAGTCAAAAATTTTGAAATTTGACATTTGAGCCTAAAATAGTAAAATATGTATAATTATATTATCGCGAACAATTTATCTATTCCTTGACATTTGGTTAATTTCAAGTAAGTGCAATTACAAGTATTCAACAAACCAGAGCAAAAAATAATATT
Organism: Cephalotes varians; assembly: GCA_037157785.1. NCBI lineage: Eukaryota > Metazoa > Arthropoda > Insecta > Hymenoptera > Formicidae > Cephalotes > Cephalotes varians. The sequence continues at coordinate 632,778 of JANQDE010000014.1, forward strand.
TTTGTAATATATTCAAATATTTATAATAAGAAAAACAGAATTAAAGTAAAGAACAAACGTAACAATTAGTCAAATTTAAACTTGCTATATACTTGCCATATGTAAATAAAGATAAAATTAAATAAAACCTTTACAATAACGCGAAATAGATTAGTTGCAAAAAAACATAATTCAAATATGTAAAATGTAGTCCAATAGTTGATTCAAATTATCTCAATTGACTAAACACTGCTAATCATACGCAATGCCTCGTTTTCCTTCTTTTTAAAAAATCGACGCCGATGCACCAATAAACGGTTCTGCACATTTAATGACGCCTAAGTACGAAGGCGGTTTACCGCAGGGACAGTGGAGACTCGACTCGTAGAGTGTGTATAGCTACGATAAAGAAAAAAGAGAGAGCCACCAAGTGAAATTGCATTAAAGCGGATTAGCCACGGCAAGGTTGATTTAACGAAGCGGAGCGTGCCGTGTTTACCATGAATATGAGAAAGGGCTGTTCTCTCTTTGTTCATCTAAAGGCGAAACGTAAGTCCGGGTCACGTAAGCAACTCCTCGACGTTCTGCCGATCGATGCTGCCTATTTTCCGTATAAACGATTCCTAAAAGTGGGATTCCGATACGACGCACAATGAGAAATCTCAAATAAAGTTAAAGTTAAAGCTTCTCATTTCAGGCAAAGCAAGTCCGGTCGAGCGTTTCGCGAATAAAAACATGAGACGTCGCGTAGCAACGAGTGTATCTCGCAATTCATAAATCGTGAATGTGCAATATCTCATTTCGAGACCTCTTTGACGTCGAACAATGTCAAAGGACTCGCAATTTGAAAGAAACTTACAACGCGTATATTTTATCTTCCTGACAAAATGAAGCAAACGTCTGATATTACTTTAATAAGACAAATTGCAGCTCTTTAGCAAAGCTTTTAGAAACGCTTCAGTGTCATAAAAAATCATTAAAAATGTAAATTATAATTAACGTGCATATCTAAAAATTTTTAATAAAATGTATATAATATGCAGGATAAAGAAAGACTGCTTTTAAAGGACTGTTGTAAAAATGAATGTAATTAGTATTAGGACTTTCAGTCGAGACTCAGCTGTTTATAAATAATTTTGTTGAACGGTATAATATCGATGTAAGTCACAAGCTGCAATCAACAAGGAGTTATGGCTCAAATAGAGGGAATAAGCGTGTTTTCGACAAGAATACTAGAAATTTCGTTATATGCGGACTCGAAAGACGGGAAAGAGGGAAGTGGATATGGGCAAGTGGAACACACATAAGTCATATCCGACGATGACGTAAGTCGATAATTCATTAGTTGTATCGCGTTGACGTTTATAAACTATGATACAGAACCACGTTGTGAAACCAGTCGCGACTACCATATTCAAGAAATATCAGTAATTCAATAGTTCGGCTGCAAATATGTGCGCGATGCATCGACAGACCTTATGCATTATTCCTCAGAATATTGTATGTTTAGCATGGATATGTGGAATTGAGGAAAATAATGTTCGTCATAATATATATCAAATATCAGGACAAATACAAATGACGTTAACTAAAAATACGTTCAGCAGTGCATTTCAGAGTTATACTACAATCGTTACAGCCAATAAAAGTATTAAAATCAGCATTATAAATAAGTCCATTGTATTTTAGTTTGCTATGGACAAACTCTATGATTTCTTCTTTCGTGACATCAAACGTATAACTGCTTCTCGATAGCTCGTTAGCTTTCACAAAAACTGCAAACGACAGTTTGATGTTCGTCTCTAATTTGTTCGAGAGCAACGAACTCATAAAACAATGAAACGGGCTTTGCAATCAAAAGGCGTTCTACTTATCTGCTCGATTTCCATATTTCGTTGTATGTAAATAAAGTAAGAACTCTGTAGAAGACTGAATGTTTCACTTCAACTCGATTTAATACCTATCTTTAAGTCTTAAGTTCCATGAACTGGGCTCGAAATAAATTACCGCCATAGACACGAACAATTCCAAAATTGTGTCAACGAGGTACAAAGAGTTTAGCGAGGCTAAAATGGGCACATTCCCCCGTAGTTAATTAGTCTCGAGTACCAGATGCTACGACCAGCATGGTTCCCACATGAAAACGCGATGCGCTAAGAAAAAAGATTTCAACGTTACGCGATTCATTGTAACAAGAGGCGATAACAAGTTTTTCGCGATATTTCACTCTATATATAATAACATTAGCATGACAATAAGTTGCGTGTACAGTAAATGAAAATATAAGCTTGAGATGATAATTGCCAGCTCGTAATTGTTTCGAACACGGAACTTTAGCGTTTATCATATTAAAAAAGGGTATTATAAAAACATCTTAAGTTAAAAAAATATGCAAAATGGTGCACGAAAGTCTGTGAATTTAATTGCATTGCAAAACAAAAATATCACGATCGATTACTTTTGGCCATTCATGTTATCGCATGAGCTATCAAACAGCACGATATTGTATAATATTCTAACTAACTCACATGGATATGATGGATCGAATGATAAAGTCCAATCACAGTTATAATATGATTTATCAAATAACCGCTATTTTCACATTGTTAATAATTACAGTTTATAAATTATACTCCCGTTATTTATTGTGTATATTAACATATGTGTATAACAACATATGTGTATATTAAATAGTATTCATCGTTTGCAAAAACCAAACAAAAGTATATAATACAAAAAGGATTAATATAATATATGGAAAATATGAAAATTCTTTCACACTTTGTAATTTTGTAATATTATCATTGAATTTCCTAACACTCAGTATTAAGCATTAATATTATCAAATATGATTAAAGATTAATAAAAAAATCATTATTAATCCGTGTTTATCACTTACTAGCGATAAAGCAGTAAATTTTGTTAGCGATCATTTCAATAATGAATCAGAAATTCTCTATTGATTAAATGATTAATAGATTATTCAAGCATTTGTAGAAAATATATCTGAATATTCGCCAACTCTAATTCTAGCAATTGATATGAGAGACAGAGGATTTCTATATATGTCACATACGCTCTAAATGATATATTATAAAACGATATAATAGTACATCATTAGTAAATTTAATCTTGCAAATTAAATAATGCTTTTTTGCTAAAATTGCTTTAAAATTTAATAAAGAGACTATCTGAATTAAATTTTACGCAATTTAACGAAAAATTTGTTTAATAATAGTACATGTGATATAATATTCTTGAAAATGAATATTTCTTGATAAAATGAAATGCATACATATTCCAATAAAATGTAATATGCATCACACTAAAATGATATGAATAACTTTTTCAGTAATTCACTAAAGCTCAATTTTTCCAAAAGAATACGATCAAAATTTAAAAATCAACAAAGTCAAATCCAAAACCAAAATTCAATAAATTAATAAATATATAGTAATAAAAATAACTGGTTGTAACAATAAATTTAGCATTGTGAATTTTATTCACTTCGAAATACTGAGCTTTCGCTGCTTTTTCCCTTTAAAACGCAAGAAAGTAAGCCCCTTGCTCCATGACGGATCGTTTGCTTTTAAATATTACACGCAATCGATCAAAGTCTAGCTCACCGACGGTAATCGCGCTTGTTTCTGTCAATAATTAGTGCTGTCTCGACGAGCAAATAGAACGTAACGGGTAAGGCGATTGCAAACGAGCACGGATCAGTCAATATAATTATAAAGTAGAAGTATTATAATATAATGATCCCCCCGCGGATGCGTTAGCCATATTTGCACAAGTACTCATAATTCAATATTAAAAATAGATCAATTTCGAGATAAAAACGAGATACACACATGAAAAAATACTACAATGACCGCGTGTAACATTAGTTTGAATTCAATTTTGCAAGCAATTCTTTCGAATATCACACAGTATGTAATTGAAGTAGTCTCATTAAAATGTATTCAACATTCGTAATTATTATTTATTTTCTATTTGTGCATCTAATTCGATTTTTATTGCCGTACGATTTATCACTTATAAACAATTATATGTTTGATCTTTTTAATCGTGTTTTACGTTTACAACAAAATTCGTAGTTACGTATGAAAAAAATAATAACAAAAATATATAAAATTTTTTCACAATTTAATAAATACTGCAATCACGAGAGAAATTTATTTCCTATTCTTTACGAGCATCATATCTCGCTACTCTACGTTTACCGCGACGAACGAAGGGAATGATCACTTGCAAATTAATGAAACACTCAACGTCCGTGAAAAAATCGGTAACGTGCCAGCAAAAAACTTCGTGGGTCGCGTAAAAAGCGACCGATTCAAATGCAAAATTACAGGGTAACTAAATCACAGCACGTGAATGCTAGTTGCGGCGAGAAATTTACCGGATGCGTCAACGAAAAGCAACCGTGAGCACGCGCATGGTGTATGAGAATTTAAATCTTCACACTCTAAAAATCGTATATAAAGCAAAAAACACAAGGACTTATAATTCGTCACTGCATTATATCAGCACTCGATATCGATCTTCTTTTTTTTAATAAATATATAAATACATCAATATGCCTGACACTTCCAATACGCTTTTATGGCAATCAATCGAAATCGCAAAACCTGTCGTAGAAGGTACGCAAGGGAGATCAGAAACCCGATGTAACGAATGTCTTAAATAATATTTTTAATAAATTTTAAATCAATCCATGTTATAATTCACGAATAATAAAAAATTTAATGTTCTGCTTAACAAAACATCCTTGCGCCACGATTATATTTTTTTAATATAACTTGTCTCTGAGTATACCACATACAGCAATTCATAATAAAATTTAAAATACATATAAAAAATAAATTTAAACTGTATAATAAATAAAAATCGCAATATCATTGAATAATCAAAAAAATAATTCAATATTTTTAAATATAATATATTTAATTATCTTGTTATTAAATCATTCTAGCAAAATCTTTTCTTTTCTTTTTTCTATTAAAATGTACAACTAAATTTTAATAATTACAATATAACTTTGTTTTACAATGATTAGAAATATTCTAAGCGCATAAACGTATAAATGAACAAGGCCGGTTACAAGAATATATAAATTAATAAATTATCAAAATAGAGAAGATTTGTATTTGAATAATTGTTTTGTTAATATGTAAATTTAAATGTAAGAATCAATTTTTTAAAAAATTTGTTAGATTTATTTAATCTAGCAATGTTTCATCCCCCTTTTAGAGCGTAACATACATTCGACTTTCTCTATCTTTTGCTAAAATAAAGATCCTTAGAACGCGTTTGTATACGCTTGATCTTACCGTTATCGAAGTTGCAGTGAACTAATCTATTGATTGCAACGCTTGTGAATAAATATTTAAATTTAAGCATATAATATTTTTCTATCACGCATGGCTATCTCGGCATAAATCATAAAAAAGTAATAAAAAGTATTTAAAAAAATAGTATCTCGTTTCTCTTCTTATTCCTTTTTATGAAAAATGTCCAGCTCGAGCAATTTGAAAAATGAGTGATCGTCTCACAACGATGATTGACGCAATTTGCGGTTGCGTTGCATTAGTTCATAGCACTTGCGTTATCAGGGTACCGTGTCGGAACTTGTCGCGAAATTTGCGTGAACGTGACAATCTTACCTTAAGCTGATGTTGCGGTCGTCTGAGCGCGCCCTGGTCTCGTCGTCCACCCAGTCGATCGGCTTCCGCTTCCAATCCCTCCATCGAGGACTCCGCTTCACTCAACCAGGCCAAGAACTTGTCTAGAGACCGGTCGAAGTTGTGGAGCGAGTTCATCGCGGAGTGCAGTAGTTTCCCCCGATTGATGATGCTGGAAACGGATCGGTCGATACAGTATTACATCCGTGATCTACAGTTTGAATCGAAGCAAAGTTCCTTAACTCGAGATACTATAGGCGTGAGTAGAAACCCTAAAGCAAACGCACCATACTTGCTCCGCGCATTCTCTCTCGATTACGATTTCTTTATCGGCTTGAGAGAACTCGGAGAATCAATCTTCTATTAATTAAAATTATATTAATTTATTATTTGCCATTATTTTTAACTTTATAACTTTCATTATATCTTGGTAAATAAGACACTAATTAGAAATTTGTTGAAATAAAAATTGCAGGAAATTAATCTAAGAATAAGAATTTTTCTCTATTTTATACATTTTTTCGCTTAGGTTCTAATAATTCAGAAAAAATAATCTGCTTTAAAATATATTACTTAAATGAATGTCACTATTTATTCACATTGAATTCATTAGTATTTTGAATTAATTCAGTTAACAATCTGATTATAATTTAAAGTCTATAAAAGTCTATAAAAAATTCCACTCAATTTATCTCGTAAATTTCGATTAAACCGCAGAAAAATGCTATAAGATATTTCGCAAGAGAAATTTTCGCAAACAAAGAAATGACTGTTACTCACCTCGTGTTGAGATTATTGTATCTCTGGTTGATTGTTTCCGTCATTTTCTTCACTCGTGTCGTATCGTCCTGCTGATAAACCGCTATCAGCTTTTGAGTGAGCTGATTAAAAAGTTCGATGTGATATTTGTACTGGTGCAGCTCGGCGTGAAACGACTGTGAAGAAAAGAAAAGGGGCGAGATCGTGAAATCGAAGAAGGTGGGCCAGAGGGCGAAAAAAAAGGAAACTTATCTAACTCCGGCTTCGTATCGAGTTAGAAGAAGCCGTGCCTCTTTTGCACTCGAGCCTTGATAAGTCGGCGAAGTTAAACCTTCGAAAAGAGCTTCGACTAAAAGTTTTACGCCGATACCGTATGATGCAACTTTTCTTTGGATATCCGTCGGCACTGATTGGTTCCGATCAGAATTGCAAAGTGCATCGAGATAAAACCTTAGTATAAATTTTTTTTAACGGATGAAAGACGTATGCAAGAACGATTGAAAGATATGCTTGCGAAAACAAAACTGTCAGAAAAATTATAGAGATAAATTAGGATTATATTAGCCGACTGCTCTATTTCAACTACTACTGTCGAAAACAACAAAAACGTTCGACTATTTCATAGGCTTTTATCTCGGAATCTACTCAGGAAATATGCGAGATTCGGAAGAAATATAGCAAACGCGTTCCACTCAAAGACGACGTGAAGACACACTGCCGCGGAAATAAATTATTCCATGAATATCTCATTTGGTTCTTTTGAATCTAAACAGAGCTTCTCGCGCGTAATGTACTTCGCAAACTGAGATCTCGTTGATTGAGACGTTGGAAGCTCCGTTCCTTCCTTACAACTTTTTTTTAGATCGCGTTATGCTCTTGTATGCAAATAAAAGAGAGAGATTACTAGAAAGAGCTTATTACTAGGTAGATGGATTCCAAAATGTTCGCTCTCTTTAATTCTGCTTACGAATGGGAAAAGTTTGTAGTTTTAGATAACATTTGCAACCGCAAACTTCTGATTTACCTTCAGTGTGTGTGTGTGTGTGTGTGTGTGTGTGTGTGTGTGTGTGTGTGTGTGTGTGTGTGTGTGCTTGCGTAAGTATATCACAATATAAAAAATTTTTGCATTTTGCAAATATTCCTACATTGTTTACGATATAAACATTAATCACATATAATAATATTCTATAATACAGTAAACTCCTGCATCATAAAAAATGTTTTCTAACGTTGAACGTTATTCCATCTATATTCGAAGAAAGTAATTCACAAGATTTTCAAATATAGTACAACGAAATGATATTGGTGAGCAGATGTATCTTATTCAATATCAGTATATTCCCAATACACAAGATGAAAACTTTCGAAACATTTGTCATAAAAGTAAGTCATGTTATGTAAAAATAGAATATCTTCATAGGACAAATTGGAAATTTCATTTAAACACAATCAAGCACAACGTCGTTTACAATTGACATTTTTTCATAGCATAAATGGATTATCTTTACAACATGCCAGTGCAACGATATTTCAATGCAATTCAATAATCTATCGGCACTTTAATAATTTTTATCAATCTAGATTGTATCAATTTCTCAATCTCCATTAAAAATTCGTGTTTTAAGATCACTCAACATTTTCACGACATTGAAAGCAAGCCAAATAGGCAGAGGCATTGTCGCATTGCTCTTTTTTTTGTCTTTTTTATTCTCACCATTCGCTAAAGACACTTCTCACGCGCGGCACTAAAAACTCACCAACTCGAAGAGTTAACGCGGTTACTTGCGGAAAGGCGGAAAGAGAGTTCGATGTACCTTTTGTTCCCTGAGCTGTGCCTCGAGTACGTCAGCGGTGTGTCCCACAGCTCGCATTCTCTCGAGTCTAGTTTCCATTCGTGCTAGCCAGATCTCCACCTCGTTTCTCTTCGCCTCATATCGTTGACTGTCTCCCAGCATCATGTCCAACTGCGTCTTCCTTTGCATGACTTTTGAATTCGTTTCATCCCAGTGTTCCCTCAGCTTGGTAACTACAACATTAAGTAGGCAAGACGTGATATGTTAGTTACTGCAATGCATGTAACTATTGCTTTTTGAATTCCATGAAAACGAAAATCATAGCGAGTATTTGTGACATTAAATTCGCGCGAATAACTTTAATTCTTAGTTTGCAAACTAATCACACTGTTACAAAAATTTTTGAAAATTGTGTGTACTAGAAATATATGTATATTGAAAAGACTTCATAGCACCCAATAGCCCAAATCCAATTTTGAAATAAAAATTCTACCATGTATAGCATATTTTTAAGACTTTCTGCTTGTATAAAAAAGATATACATATAGTTGACACGAATAAATTAAAATTAATATTTTTAAGAGCACACTATATGTTTAAGTTGCTGAATTGCTCATGACGGATAAAAATAACTTTGCAAACTGCTTTGATCCACGAAGACATTTGTACCTTAAAAGCATCGAGTTATCAAAGTGCATCATATGGCTAAGCAGTGGAAGGCATTAATGTCATTAAATAAATATTAGTGCTACTAGTTGTATGTGATATTTCTTCCTTAACGTTACTTACAATTAAGTCAACACCTCACTCAAAAATTATATGAAATAGTCAAGTGAGAAATATCACAATAGCACTCGGATTACTATTTTTTTCATGTCGCTTCAAACCTTATCCCATAATACCTCAACCCATTATACTTCAACCTTTCCTTTCCGTACATCCCTTGAAACAAAAAATACGTTGAAATTCACACCGTACGCGAGGCATCAGTTGGAAACAATCCAAACTATAACGACAAGTTAGAGAACATAGCTCGATAAAGCAGGCGCGCAAAACACTGGCAACGATTCAATATCCGCAACAACAAAATTTGCACGCGTGAACATCATGTCCGTGTACCTTTAAGAATGCACCTTATATGCGCGATGTTTCGTGAGCGCATGTCGCCAAACAGCACGGAAACTAAAATAACAACAGTTCTGATAGAGAGATATTCATTATAAAAGAAACCCACAATGATTCTGTAATGCATTTCCAAAGCATGCGCTGAATAATATTCAAATAAAAAAAAATGGAAAACAAATAAAGTCAAACAGCATAATCACTGAAATAAAAAGTAATTCTAATTTTTTGATAAAAACATTGCATTTGTACAATATATTTTTTTAATTAAAATATTTGTTCCAAATATTTTCAAATATCAAATGCGTGCTGCAGAATATATTTCAAAGAAGAATTCTAAAAATATTTTTTTAATATAGCAAAATCTCCATTTATCATCGCATAAATTTTCATGATAGATGAAAAAATATTATGTTGTGTATGAGCTTTGTAAAAATTATAAACTTCAAAATAAAAAGTAATGTTTTTAAATATATTTCTATATAAATAAAAATAATAAAATTCTAGATTTTGCTATTCATCTCTGATAAATTTTTTATTTTATTTTCTAAAATTCGTATTCTCTAAAATTTGTATTTTCTAAAATTTTCTAAAACAATAATTAATCCAGTATAACAAAATAATAAAGTTTATAACTAATAATAGATCTTAAACTGTATTATATATTAATTTAATATTTAGGCAATTGTCCATAAAACTCAATCGCATAATTGAATATAATATATTCAAAATTTAGATAATTATCTGAAAAAAGATTTTAAAAAAAATCATTAGATTGATTTTTTTCAAATATTGAAAAACTCAGGTTTATATTTTATAAAAAAATTTTGTTTAAAACTATTCATTTAATATTTTATACGCTATATTATTCCGAACAAATGACAAGATACTTTTCTTTTTCTCGTAAGTGATAAACGGTAACAAATTACGATGAATTCACTCACGGTGGAACCGTGAGAATAATTTGCATCGTAAAGGTTTCGCACATTTTACATATTCATGTGTTTACTGTATTAATAGTTTCCACTATTCCTAAAGTTCTAACTGTTCCGTTTAACACGCCGCATTTCATCCATTATTCAAATATATTAAACGACAAGCGGATATACTTATAAAAAACCAAGCAAGATTCCAGTAATTCAGATATGAATAAGCGTCACACATAATTTGGGGAAGGTGCGACGAATAAGGGGTTAAAAGACGGATCTTAAATGTGCACACGTACACCGACTTTTCAAAAGGCTTGGCTCTATCACCCCGTTCGCTAAAGAATGTCGTGCGAAGACGGGGGAGTGTTACTTCAATGACTTTCAACGACTTGTTAGTTGAGAGCAATTCGCCCTCATCGACCCCTATGCACTTCGACCTGCACTTCGACCTGCACTTCAAAACTGCCCTTATTAAATCCACCAACGTAAATTTTTCTGCTTGCACGCAAATTACTAAAATTAGTCGAGAAAGATTTAGAAGCGACGCTTGCTCCGATAATCCTGTTTAATTTCATCCTAATAACAATCTGATAAATGTATCGGCGTTTTAATTAGTTCATAATCCCGATTACGTCCTTCGATAAAAAAAATCGAAAGCATTAAAATTGACAGTAACAAAATTTAAAATTCTTTTTATAATATATATTATAAAAAAATATAATTATAAAACAAATAAATATAATATATATTATTAGCATTCTATTTATTTCACGTTAATGTTCCAAATTTTTCAAAAATAATATTTAATATTCTAATATTTAATTTATAAGCTGTAATAACTTGTTTACAATAACAGAAAAATTTGTATATTATATGTAATTAAAAGTTTATTTAAATTATGTCTATATAATTAAGAAAGCTGTTTAACGCATAAAATACATTTAAGTAGACTTCCATTAGAAAAAAAATTAAGAGAATACGACACGTGCATCTTTTGTCTGTTCCTTTTTATTACATAATATTACATAAATCAGACTTAACGGAGCAACTGACCGAATACTCGTTGTCACGTCCACTGAAACCTGAAGAAGATTAATGTGTTCCTGAACAGACCTTTCAAAAGTAAGAAAAATGTTAAAGTAAAAAAAAATATTTACTTCAAAATTATGTGTTGATCAAATTTTTTTTTCATCAAAAATTTTTCATCGAAAAAAATTTCGTCAACCTTTTAATGATGCGGTAAATGCACGCTCTTTAATTAATATGCTCTTTAATTTTCTATTATCTTCGATATTTTTATCTTTGTACATCAAAACTTAATAAATATATATTAATAATAATAAATAATATTTTATTAAACACGGTTACACGATGACATCAATCATAGTTTTTTCTATCATAGTTTTTTATTTTAAAACTCAAGGTTCAACTCAAGGTTAATTACGACTTAATTTTCTTGTCAGAACAACCGCAACGTGAAACGCGAATGACTTTCACATAGATGAAACTGTAGGAGTTATTGGAAAAAATATATATACAGTATCAAAACAATCTCCTTGGAACGAGTTATCGGCACACCTGAGTTTGCCAATAGCCTCCACCATAGCAAACATACACGTACATGTTACGCTAGCTGATATAGATTATGCAGATAGTCATATACATGCAAAACTGACGCATATTCACTGGGGAGTCACAAAGTTGCCAAGAATGCATTGTCTACGAGACTATCGAGATTCACGGTAACAGCAGAAGACTGCGTCGCAAAATACTGACGGCTCACAAAGTTACTTCTTTCTCTTTCGCAATCGACTCATTAATAAATTGTAAAGTATCAAATTTTATCTCAAGTTCATAAGTAAAACGCAAGCTTTTAAAGATTCTAAATTTTTCAAAGTTAAATCTAATATAAAAATTGAAAAAGATCATTTTATTATTATTGGTATCAAATAAAATGTTGGGTGTTCTAATAAAAATTCTATATATTTTAATATCACTTATTCGTTAGTTCGTTCGACAGAAATATATTTCATTCGTTTGATGCTAATTGGGAATCGGATCGATATTGCGGAACGTTTCCTCGGTAAAAGTAGCAGAAACGAAAATAAGAAGATTCAGATAGATTATTCCTTTTCTCTCGTAATTCTCTTATCTCTATAATGCTTATGCATCACTATTACATTCTGATAGATAATTAAGTCAATTCAAATAGTATTTTAAAATAGTATTTTTTTAAAATACAATAAAATAGAAAGATATTAAATTTCAACAATTAAAATAAGCTATAAAAAATAATCATTAAAAAATGCAAAAATTTATTTCTGCTAAAAAAACGTAAGATATTAAGAATAAATTTACAAAAATAAATGCATTTATTTTTATTAATTTATATATGTCTATTATGCAAGTTTCCAATACATATATCTTAAATTAATAATTGAAGAAAGTAAAACATCCTTTATCGCATTCTTTCAAGTATAAGATAATATAAATTCTAAGCAGAATTATTCACTAAATATTCAATAAACATAATAATCGTTTGTCTCCATTGCAACTCTTCAATGCAAACTTATTAAAATATCTATAATAATCACCATGTTACAAGTGACGCATAATAAAGATTAAAACTATGTTATGCGTCAACATAAGATTATGTAATTAATTCACATTTGTCGGGAAGCCCATCTTAATCCACCGACGACGCTGTCGAAGGTGCAAACATTACGGACAAATCGAAACGCGGATAACTGCAGAAGATGCCGTGCCAAATAACGCTCAACTCCCTGTAAACTTCGTTAACTTGACTTCTCCTAAGATTTCTACGGAGCCTCGCAAGTAGATTACGTTCGAACGCAGGCCGACAAAGTTATCTGAAAGTTACACGCTTTGTTCATTGTTGTTCCGCACGGTAGTTTGAAGCGGCGCGGTATCTCGATCTCGAAACAAATAAAGATAGAGTTGTTCACCTAATGAAAGGTAGTGAGCTTCGACGAGTTAATTTAATCCGTATTTAAATTTAATAAGCTCTCTGGCACGAACAATCTTCTTTTAGATCACGAAAATAAAAATCTGTGTACTTTTGTTATGCATATACAATTTTAAAAACATCGATTTACTGCACAGAAAGAACGATTTTGCTAGATCTAAAATTTTACTGGATACAGATCTGAAAATAATTTTGTTGGAATCTTAAAAAGAATGCTACTAAAATTTTTAATAGTCTAGCAATTAGTTTGAGCTTTCTTCATGACAATTATTTTGATAGTATATTCTATATATTCTGATAGTATATTCTATAATTCTATATATTCTGTAATTATTTTGACAATTTAACAAAATTACTTTTCTGTATCCAGCTAAAATTTGAAATCTTTCATCAAAATCTTTCCGTGTGATATTTTTATATTAATATTAAACTTATTAAAAACTATATGAAATATATATATATATATATATATATATAAAATCATAAACGTACACGTATGTATAAAACTAATATTATGTAAAACTTAATCATAAATATTGATACAATCGTAGATATTAATATGCTACTCAAAAAAGTTTTTTGCAAAACAATAAAACATCGACTGTATAAAAATGCTTCCCGCTTTCTCTTATGAAAGTTAAATAAAAATTATAAGTCACTGAACGCTCCGCAATCTTATTTTTGAGGGATCAAAAAGTCTAAACTTTAACCGTTAAAATTCAAACGCGCTCTGGTGAATTTTTTCCGGTTTATTTTTTGCCATGAGAAAAGTTTCAACTAAACTCTTGAGAAAGATTTTGCGGTAATGATCGAGCAAAGTTTTACATACATTATATACTAAAATATTTATCTACAAGTTTCTGCATGATATGTTTAGTAAAAATGTATTGAAAATACAAAAAATATTTAAATATAAAAGTGAAAATTTGAAAAGTAAAAGTTCTATGTAAAAAAAACAAATTATCAATGTAATAAATATTTGTAAAAGATAAATGTTTATAAAAAATCGCACACAAATATGACATACAAATTTACTGGAATATAATTAAAATTCAATACACATAATTAAATAATTTATTATTAAATTTCAATCATAGTATTACTAATTTTAATCACAGCATTACAAAGCATTACAAAGGGATTATAAACCGCATATAATTATCTACTTCCAATCAATATATACTCCAATATGCATTGATAGTGATTACTCAAATCCTTTACTCGTATGCAAATTAGCATAATCCATGTAGGCAAGAAACAAAATATATAAATTTCTCAGCAACCATTTCGCGTATGTTACTTAACTTTTTCCTTCTTTTCATATTTTACACACGTTAATCAGTCTTACAGCGCACAGACAGTTTCGCAAAAAGCGATAAAACTAATGAAGAGGGAGAGTGAGAAATAATACGAGTATAACCGGAAAGGGCGAAGCGGATAGAGGAAGACAAGGAGAAGCGAAAGACCAGACGGCGTATAAAACGCTGGAGGTAGGAAACTTTACACGACCGAAATGGAATTTCCGATAAACTTCGGACTCATCGACTCAGTCGTCGTCGTCGCTTTCGACCGCGCATGAACCCCTCTTCCATTACCGGTTTCTGTAGACACAGTTTCTTTCCTCCAACTGCGTCCCGTTGCGAGGCTGAGAGGGGAAACACGGAGAAAAGCTGAAAACCGGGAGAAAACCAGGAGTGGAAGGCGCGGAAAATCGCTGCTCTGGAATGAGAAATAGCGAGACGCACGGCGCAGCAACGCGGATACGTGAGACGAGTGCCAAGTGGTTGCGTTTTCGAGTCCTTACTGCGAGATTTCGCTTGCCGAGAGGCCGCTTTGTAACTCCGCGTATTCGCCAAAACTACACGCGCTTCACTTTACACCCCGAGGGAATGGCGCGAGAACAATATCCTTATTGTACGCGAGGAAAATCGACCGAGGCACGACGTGATACGCACACCCGGTTCTTATCTTTTCGGAAGAAATTCGCATCAATGAAGGATTGCCTTTAAGCGAAGAACCGTCCTTGTCAGCTTCATAACGCAATAAATGATTTCAGCGAGACGATCGCGTGAGTGTATTTTAGTTCTCGTTCGTGAGAAACAAAACAGGAATATCGCAAGAGAAATATCTCACGCGTGAAAAGAAGTACAAAGCGATGCATTTCCGTAAAATTTCCTTCGTAGAAACGTCGCGCGAAGCGTATATTCTTATTTCTTTACGGCGCATCTCGGGAGACAGATAATAATTCCGCCGCGTAAGTAGAAAATTCAGATGCCCGGCATTGCGGATACGTTCCCTTTTTCTCTCGATGAAAAGCGTAAACCGGTTATGGTGCAGAGAGTTCTTTCGCATCTCCCTTAATAATATTTCTTTAAATATTGATCTCTTTATACAAGATACTCCATTCAGGTACTACATTCGTTCTCTCTATATGCGTTTGTACTTCAACATCAGCTTTCCTACAAATTCCCAAATTCCTACTCCATCTCACTTATCACGTTATTATCAGAAAGTCTACCCTAATTCTGAAACTTTCGAGCGGTTACCATTAAAACTCTGTACTCTCTGTCTGCCCTATGATTTTTTTTTCTCTCCGCGTGAAACGCAATAATGGGAGAACCGCGATTTTAGAGAATAAATGGCGTATAATAATGCGACGTCTCGACGGAATAGAAGTTAGCCGTATGCGTCCATGTGACTGTCCGACCCTAGACACCGAAAACTTTTGCAATATTCCGCGCGAAATTTCATTATATATACGCGCATACGGAGGCAATTCGTACGTAGCTCATTACTGCTAATGCACTACGAGTGTAGATTCATTGGGCGGCGGTTGTATTAAACATACAAGAAATAAGCGGGAACAAGAATCGCTCATAAAGTATATACACGCAGATTATAGCGTATAAAAACTTCAGAATCCTGTGCAATGCGCGCAAATGCACGACAGTTTCTTCATTTGAGAGAGAGAAGAGAGTGCATCCGTCACTAATGCGGCGACAGTTTTCTACCGTTAAATTATTTTCCCCGGATACCAAGACCAGCTTTTTCGTAACGAGCTGTCTTTTACAAAAGCTTTCTTCTTCCTGCTGAGCTCATTGAACCTAAACCATCGCTACTATTTCAATCTTTTTACTTGGCGCATTCAATTAACTCGGGCATAAATTTCAACGCTATATATATATATATATATTCATGCATTACTAACCCTTTTACTACATCTTTAATAAGATGCTTAGTTATTCTTTAATAATAGTAAATCATTCTTTTTTCACGGCTTTAATGTCCCAGTAACGCGAAAATTTGTACCACGATGGCGCGCTTATTTTTTCGGAGATGATTGATCGATACGGCACCGGTGCCGCGCGTCGGAATTGCCGTGTAATTCCTGCAAATTGTTTGCAAATTGTGCGCTATTACCGTCCATGAATTAGAACGGGATAACGACGACAAGCTATAGCGCACATTTTGAAAGAAGAGCATAATTAACAGAAAGGGAAAAGAGAAAGAAATTGTCTGTTTTTAGTAAAATTATTACAAATTATATTGCAATAAAATGGACTAATATCAGTTTGCAAATTTTTTTTAAATAATAAATATGTGTTTAAAAAATGAATCGAATGAATCTTCGAATGAATCTAATCATTATACATCTTTTTATAAAATATTTCTTAGAAATGATATTTTTAAATTAAAAAATATTAAAATTCATATATTTTTTAAAATGTATACAATATTTTAAAAATTGAAAGAATAGTTTATGTGAAAATTTATTAAGTTATTAATTTTTTTTAAATAATTTAATAAAATGTCATATTATTGAAAATAAATTTTTCATGAATCCTCCTTAAAATAATATATTTTATTATATTTGAACTGATGCTATCAAAATCTCTTTGTTACTTTGGTACAACGGTATATATCGAAATAGAATATACATACACATATTCAAACGTGGAAGGAAACAAAAATCATATTACGTTGCTTGTTATATCCAGCTTTCCAATCTTCGCATGCTCGAATCATTCTGTTACTTTATTATTTCTGTTATACAAATTTAAATCTCGTTATTTCTTTGAGATTACGCGAGAATGAATACATGGAAATACATCATTTATATGCTGCGTATACCGAAATCACTAATTTTCTTTCATTGCAGTCTTACAACTAGGATTTATCATTATTTTTCCAAAAGCCACGTTTCAGCGTTTCGATGTACTTCCATTCAAACTTCCGTTCAAATATGCGAAGCATATGAACTTCATCGGTAAAATGTCACTGTGTATCACACATCATGCATCATCGCACGCTTAGTATCGCCATCCGTTTTTCCCCAGTACATTGCACTTAATGCCTTATGTAAAGAGTTATAGAACAGCATAACAGTGTCGGCATGGTATTAAATCGATCTCGCTGTCGAGTTCGACTGCGTCCAACGGAGGATTCGATGGATGTCAACGGATTTCGCGAAAATCAGAGGCGACCTGCACCACTGCGCTGGTTTGTGCGTAATCCTGGGAACTTTCAGTTGGTTTTAATGCGATTAAGTCGTGGAAGGAGCACGAGGGAAGCAGCAAATCAACTCTCGCAGTCCTCTATACGAATATCCCGAGACAGAGCTCGAAGAAGGTCCGGAATATATAATTGTGACTTCGCAAAAACCAGTGCCGCGCACAGCTCCGGAATTAAGATCAAAGGAGACCAACGATTTCTTTTTTTTTGCAGAAGTTCAAATGTACAAGTTCTAAGTTCGATTAGTAATCATCCGTCGCTTACAACTCTCTCTTCCCAGAGTTATCAAAAAACGGACTAACAACGACGTTGTCAGAAACAAGAGCGAACATTAGCAACGACGGTTAATTACGTGCTTGTATAACCCCTTCTCCCTTCTAAACTTGCCTTTCCTCTGCTGTCCGAGCAGTGCGAGCACTGTTTCGCGACTCTGTAACTGAGAAAGTTCGAACAGTTGATGTTGCAAAGAGTTTAAAACTAATTAAAGCCGCGTCATCCGACTTTATGAAGAATCTTGTTTCGCCGCGTGACTGCGCGAAAAACTTCTTAATTTTAAGCGATATTAGCGACGTATCTGCCTATATTTAATCTACATTGAAAATGGAGGTGTATAAATTCAATTTAAGGCAGAATGAAAATTATCGATTACATAACGGTTTGTTCCGTCATGGAGCAACCCTTCCAATCGAAAGAATTTTTAATTAAACGCTTAGACAGCCGACAAATATGTTATTTTCCGCATCTACGCAGAACAGCGGAATTTTCAATTAAGGCGAAATGTCGAATAATATTCCATAATAAGGCCAAATTAGAATTCGCGATCGAGTAAGTATATCTATAAAGTATATCTAACAGCAACAATAATATTATGAATAATATTACATAAATCAAGTAAAATATGTTTACTTTAACAAAATTCATGTTTATCACTCATATAAAAAAACGTTCGACATAAAATATAATATTAAATTCTCAATTATATATATTTTTTCTGTTAATAAGTATTTAAAAATTCGATTTTATATCACTGTATAAAATTCTCTTAAATCTCGCGAGTATTGATTAATATTGCCGAACGTCATAGTCAGAAAATATTCGTCTCGGGAATATTTGAACGGGCAAGGACAGTTTAAAATCGGTTATTGCCGAAAAGCGGTCCTCTTTCCGGCCGCTAAGTCCGCTCATATATCCGCTCGCGCATTGATATGACGTAAATCTATGTGATTTTCAACTCCAAGGTAAGGCACATTGACCGTGAACGATATTCACCGACGGCGTCTCCTACGCGAATTTCTATTCGTTTTCTGATGGCGAGTGAAACAGGACGAAGCGAATGGGCGATGCGGGTATCGAGCATCGAAATTGGGAATGGTTAACCGCCAACCAAAAAGCAAGGGAAAATGAAGACCGAGAGAAAGAAGTAAAGGGAAGAGATGGGAGAGCGAAAAAATGGCGAGTAAAAGGTAACCGAGGAGGAAAACAATGTTTCACAATTGCGTGCTCATACTCGGAGATAATTTTCGCATGTCGAGCGGCGGTTCCGCCGCTCCGCCGCTTCGATGTTTATTGCAATGCAGAGATTGTAAATACATTGCGCAGTTTGTCTTCTTTATTGACCGCAACAACGTCATGCATGTATCGCACGTAATTCCGGTCAATAAACAACCTAATGAAATTCATTCCTTACTCAACGCATAAATATTATTGAAGAAAAGAAAGAATACAAATTAAATAAGAACAATAGAATAGAATTACTGTTAAATAAAATATTATTTTGCCACGTGTCTGTCTGAAGTAATCGTCATGCAAAAAGCGTCACATTATACATTCTTTTCTTTTGCAATCGAAACTTTTCATGTTTTTTTATCTTGCGATATCAATGTAGCGTAATATTGACATAATATTAATACAGAAGATTCATCATACGATTTTTCACATTTTGTGTTAATTTTAACGAAGGTATTTTTAAAATGTAGTGCGTTTTACACGGGAAATATCGATAATTGAATTTACTTGTCCTTTACAGAAAATCATAATTTGATTCTACAAATGTGTATTGTACTACTATCTTAGATACAACAAGTCGCAATAAAGTTACGCAAAAACGCGGATAATGTTATTTCTCTGCTATGCTACAGTAGTACGATACGGTATATTCTTTTCTCTTTCACTGCCCTCATTTAACAAATGAAATATTCCTTCGTTTGTAGACTACACTTGCTCGCTGACAAGAAAATTAAACCAAAGAACGTCTCACTGTCTTTTCATTTCCATGATATAAAAAATTAATAAAGATGCCTTGTATATATTAATTAAAGTTAATCCGCGTACATGTCGCGAATACGATTTGTACGTATTATATTATGTCGTTTTTTATATATTTTGCATTAGATTTGCTTTTTTATTATTGTAACATATTATTCATGTAAAATACGTTGCAATAGTAAAAAGGCAAATCTAATGCAAAATATATAAAAAACGACTTAATATAATATATTTATAAACAATTTCATGAGAAACACCATCCAAAGAAGATTCTTATGCTGCTTAATAAACTTTTTAAAGAAAAAAAATTTATTTGATTTAAAATGTAACAAGTAAATAATAATAATCTATAAATATAATGAAGGTTAAAATATAAACACAAGAATAATACAATTAGTATTGTCTGTTTAGAGCGAAAATAATGTTTGCCATAAAAGTGGCTAATTCAGGACAGGAAACAAGCAAAGTGAGTGAAAAAACAAGCAAAACGGCAGATCAGATCACCATTTTAATTGACTCTCTTCACCCTACCGACCTTATGGTTCTTCTAAAACTGCATTTGCACGGAAAGCAGATACTTTCTATGCAAATCGATGCGATGTTAAGTAGCTCCTTTCCTCCACGCTATTCCACCCTTGTCCCCTCGTTTAAGTTAGGCAACTTAACATTCGAAACTACCAAAGTAAAATCAACGTTTAATGCTGAAATTAATCAAAAAGGATACAATAACATAATTATATGAAACTGTATGAAACCAAAGCATAACAGATATAACAAATCATAAATTTATTGCAATTTTATTAAATTTTGCGGGTATTTTTGTTTTAAAATCACAATCATATAAATTAAATAAAAACCATGTTATAGAAAGGAGAAATATATTTTATGCAAGCAAAGTTTCAATTTCGCTCTAAAATATGACACATTGTTCGGAAAAATATTGTCACATCAATTTTTTATCCAAAAATTTCGCAGCGTCGAAAAAAGCAATTAAATAACTTGTTGTGAAAAACATTTGTAAAAACACGTTTGTATCACGTATGAACACGTTATGAATTTTTTCTTCCTTCTTTTAATAATATGATTTATACACGTTACAAAATTAAAATTTCTTTAACACAGTTTTGCTAAAGTATATAAAAATTTAGCTAAATACAGATTTAAAAATAATTTTTTTTAGACCATCAAAATATTTTTGTATCACATTCAAACTAGTTGCTAGAATGCTAAACTTTTGTAACACATTGTCATCAACGTTTACTTCTACGTAATTATTTTGATAATCCAACAAAATTCTTTTCAGAGATCTGTATCTAACTAAATTTTTAAATACTTCAATAAAACCGTTCTTTCTTTTGTAGTTATAATTAATGTGATACTTAACAAATCTTTATTACTATGATAATCTGCTCGTTATACATTATTGCTTCATATCACGAATGACTTTGCTGTCCGCGTCGAAGATTCCATCGGTTTTATCGTAATTTATCTGAACTTTCCACCCTTTTCTTTTTCCAGACAGACGGCCTGGACGTGACAAGAAAACAGCAAGTAGCTTACGCGGTCGCACGTATCTGTCGAAGAGGTGACCGTTGCGACCGGTGAATAACCTTTTGTCCCTTCCAAAGAAAGTCATGCGATTTTTCTCTTCATCCGTCGCTAACGAGGTCAATTTCTAAAGGCGTGCCAATGGGATTATAGTCTATTCTCATCGCCGAATATATAAATTTTCGATGAACCATTTTCGCACGCAGAAATTCGTGATCATATCAAAGTACGAGATACCAAGAATATGATAAAGAGAAATCCAAAAGAATTCCGACGATAAGTCTAACGTCGACATTTTTCGATGGACAGTATTTTTATTGACCTCCCGCGTAACTGGAACGCAATCGCGAAATCATATACTTTTGATATACTATCTCGACGCTTTTTATTAATGACAATACCTAGCGACTATGAAAGGATAAACTTTAATTATCTGACAACTCTCATCAATCGCACTTTTTACGAGGGAGTGAAAACATAATCTAAGCTCGCAGCATGCTCATTTGGTATCTGGGTTATCATCATCTCAGTAAATGACAACATGACGAAACATAATAACGATGCTTGAATGGCATTAAAAGAGCAAAATACGAAAGCACAAATGTTTTCTGCCTTATTGTTTGCCCTCTCGTTACTACGTCTGACAGTGATAAACTCAATCTACTGGGAAAGCAAACGCACGGCCGGGCCGGTTTTACACGCAATCGTAACTGCAAGTTATGACATTTGCGCCCCTCAGTGCATCGCACAGACACGCACTATCCTTCATTCTAGTGTACCTCATTCAACTCTTTGGTTACAGATGTAAACTGTAGTATCTATCCCAAGAGCGAAATGAACGCATGCAAAAACATCATTCATCCTGAAAGCCATTCTTTTAGGCTATCTGAATGCAAATATTCGTCATTGGACTTCACCCTAAGATCAGCAGGACATTCGATAAAATTTGCAGAAAGCAGCATTATCGAGGATATTGTGTGAAAAGAAAATCAACCATAAATAAAAATCCTGTTTATATGTTTGTATTTTTAACTAAAAGAAAAAAGCATTATCAGATTCATTTTTAATTGTGTTTAATATGATCAATTTCATGTATATTAAAAATCAATTATTGGATTAATACAGATAATTTTTATTTGCTTGTAAAAATCCTTATAATATATGTATTTATTAATTTAGCTTTGTTGATATTATACTATATTATCATAATTACAATCTTTACTCTTTTGATGAAAAAAATGATTAAAAAAGATTCTTTGATTCTGACAATCAAACATAAACGATTTCGATATTCTGCATAAAAGAGATTTTAACATCTGAAAGAAAAAACGGAATCGCTAAAAGCTAAAAAACAGTAATGACATAATGGCATTTTGTCGGTAATAATGTAACAGCAATCTGCTTCTAAAGCCCGTTATACGTGCGTGTCAAATACATCAATTACTCAATATATTTTGTTACACGACTTTTAATTTATTGTCTGAGTTGGTTTATAGTTTGCACGATACGAATTCCCTTTAGATAACACGAACTTTCTCATTATAAGCACGGAATATTATCTCACGGTATCCTCGGTATTTCGGCAATTTCATCTTGTTGCTCGAAACGATGTAATTTCTGTAATTAATATCAAAAGCGCGTTATGAAAAATTATCATAATATAAAAGGAATATGTGATACTGTCCAATCTTTCTATCAATATATAAAACAATTTCACAGTACGACACTGAGACCATAACCGAAAAAGATAAATTATAGATACGCATATAAAGCTATAAACTATATTTAAAGCATGGCGCAACGTACGTGTCTGCAATTCTCTTTGACGGTAACAACTCTCAGTTATATTCGAGTAATACATAGCGGAGTTGTGTTGTAAAGCACGGGTCGTTGGATCAAAGGGCAGCATAGGGTTCTACGAGGTTTTGAAGGGCTTAGGAAATTCGTAAATGAAGGTTGCCTAGTGCAGACACGCTTGCGGTAAGATCAATCGCACGTAGTCACTCTAATCAGAACGGAGCACGTGAGAGAATATTAATTGTCCTGCTAACGTCCATTGCACATTTGAATAAAAGAAAAGATGCAAGATTTCCAAGATTTATCACAATTGATAAGATTTATCATGATCTCATCAATTTAACACAACGAGATTAATCCTTACAAACAATAAAAAGTGTATAATTTATAATTCATGCAAATATATAATTTTTATAATTTACATAAATTAGAAAATAATAAAATATATAATAATATATATACAAAAAAATTCTAAAAAATTTGTCATTTTGTTTTATATTTTAAAATCTTATGTATAATTTTTTCTTTAGATTAATTGCAATGATTGCGTCTGATACTAAAATTAAATGTGACTAATTACAATGACAACAAATTTATGTTTAAAACATAAATACGGTACAAATTAATGTCATTCAAGATATCTTCATTCAAGATAAAAGATTGAGAACATATCAAACCCTTATAAATTTAAAGTAATCTTTCTCGTAATTTACTTCGACTTTCTAATACTGTATACCAAACTGTACTGTAACTATTGAGCTTCAGCCTTTTTAGTCTCATATTCTTTTGCCGTCATATCGCGTATGAACCTACCCTGATGAGGGCTGTAGTCAGAGCGTCGACGGCCGCGACTATCTGGCGAGCCTAAAGGATGACCTTCCGGTAAGGGAGAAACCACATCCGACGAACCACGTCTTGATATAGCGCCAGATGAATGCTCGGAGTCCCTGCGATGTCTGACCACGTGCGGCGAGTCCTGGGGACTACCGTGACCAGAGCTCATCGGTGTCCTCAGCGGAGAACCATGCGATGAATACGGAGAGCCCGGTGGCAATATCTTCTCGGTGCCTTCGAGTGGATATCCGCGTAACAAATCGCACGAGAAGCCTGACACGATTAACAAAAGATCGGTGGAGGCTGCGCGAATAAATTGCCGAAAAACACAAGAAGAAATGCCGTCGATATATTTCTTTGATTTAGCTTCCGACATTTAAAATAGCCGATAAACATATTGGAAGACTACATCAATATTTCAGATCTATATTGATGTAGAAAGCTTCAAATATACACGAGAAAAAAGCATTTTGCTTAATAGACGCTATTGAGAAATCTTTTTAACAAATTTTTATATCATAAAAACTTTTCGATATATTTAATAATATCTTAATATTTTAAATATTGCATTATATATAGAATGTTTATAAAACTATCCCTACCCTTATATTTCGAAAACGGTTCAAAATTATGAGAAATCATGAAATACGTGTTTCAATCATTTTGGCAACTCCCAACCTCTTTAAAAGAGTAGCTCTTCGAAATAAACACATATTTCACGTTTCATTTTGAACCGTTTCCGAAATATAGAGAGTGGGGACAGACCTTATAGACTCTGTATATATGTACGTAAATACTATTACTTTTAATAAAATCTAATGCGATGATTCGGAACGATCACTTTGCATTTCATAAATATTTAAATTGTATATTTATAAATATTTAAAATTGTTTACGTTCGAAACAATTTTCTTCCTTCTAAAAGTGTTACGATCAATGTTCGATTAATATAAAATTAAACCGAATGAATTGTTTATAACTAAAGCAGATCTATAGGTAAATATATTGACATGGGAAACATAGGGCTAGTAGTTTTATTAAGGCCAAAATAAAACAAAACTTGCGCAAACAAATGCAATGTACACACCTCGCGTCCCTTCATTGGACATTTCACGTGACGTTTCAGCCCGAGGTAAATCACGAGGATACAAGGAAACGACGCGTTCAGAATAACATTTTCCGAAACAAGTTTCCAATTTCGGACATCACGCGTTCATCTATCTTTTAATCGCGAACACGTCGAATACGTCATAGCTCATCTATCAACGCGGCCCAATTATCCGTTCCGATCCTCGCGAGATCAATGAACGTCCAGCTCCTCACTGCGCGCCTATGACGTATAATTGATCGAACGCCATCGTTTAATAACCATCCAACTTTTGACGTGAGTTTTTCGCAATTATGATTAGATGTAACTTTTTTCGAGCTAAAATCTATTACATTTATAATTACATACGCTTTAATGATCTCTTCTTTTAATGCAATATGAAATATATGTTTAGTAACGACGTACTTTCCAGCGGATATTAGAAATCATATTGCATAACAAGATTGTTTCAAGATTGAAACATTAATCGTATTAATTAATAGTTAATTAAATAATTTCATTAGTATGTAAAAGATTTCATTTTTTATTAGCAGGATATTTTATATCGACAACGTTAGAAAGATACATATATATTAAAAATATTTTGATTTCAAATTTCAAATTTGTTAAAGTGTATAGGTAAAAAAAGACTCCGATATATATATGGTAGTGTATAGCTCCATTGACCATAGCCATAGCTCATCTCAATGAAGCGTCTATTGTAAAACAGCCTCCACGATCTTTGGAATATTATGTAACCGTTCACAGCGGAAGTTCCGATACCTTGGTGAACGTTTGGATGATGAGAAATTCCGGATGCGGCCGCCGCATGCGTGGGAGGTGAAGGGTGAACGAGACCGCCTGGTCCAAGAGGGTTGACGAACCCGTGGATCGGATTCCCATGCATGGGACTAGCGTGGATCGAGCGCGATGGTACCATTCCGGGCAAAGGTATCCCTCTCGTTTGTACCTCGTGAGAGGCGGAGGAGGAGACGGAGGACGCAGAAACGGTCGTGCTTGGATGACCCGGAACGGGACTGCTGCCATGTATGGAACCTCTTCGATGCTGCGACATAATTGGAATTCGATGACGCCGTGAACGGGTAAAGGAGAGTAGTAAGGAGAGGCTTAATGCTTCCCGGAGATCGACGACATCGAGGCACTCGAATTCACTTCGGCGAATGCTCGCCGCTGATATTTTCGATCCTCGTCCAGTTATCCCCTAATATATCACTTCGAGGACGTACCATCGAGAAATATGGAGAACTTGAAAAGATGATAACATCCGCGGTATGGCCAGTATCGTGATAGTTTCTTCACTTGAACGCTGTTCCATTTCCAAGTATAAAGAATGATTACAAACAGATGTATTAATGCAGCATAATATCTCTTTTCTTTTTATTTTTCCAGGATCTATATATTTCTAGTATTCCACTGTTGTAAAATCTCAATAATCTCAGTAAAATTTGATCCACACCAAACTCTGTTGCAGATTTTCCGCTACTACAGAGTGAACTCAGGTATTATATTTCGGGTTATGTATCCACTCAAGCAGATCCACTGTAACTTAACTCTTTTTCTCCCCTACGAGTCTTCTATGAGTTCGTCACAATAAGAATGACTCACACACGTTTGCAATCGCTCTCGTTTAGTTTTATAGAAAATATGATTTATGCTAATAATTTTGTTCTTTCTTTTAACATTATCAACTTAATTGATTATTTGTCTTTAAGAAAGTCAGCTCATTACATTTGATACGATTGCCATGTCTCGAAGGTATTGTGTGTCGAAAGCAATTCGCAATACATTTATCGTATGTTCTTTAGTAGAAAAATTAACGTCGTTCCGTCTACCAGATAATGGTCCCTCATGTGACGGGATTTCGCAGACTCGATGGACAGAGATTTATCGTGATATGTTTACTGGACGAAAAGAACTACACACATGGCATAGTTTTATTTCCATAAAGATTAAAAGTCAAATTGCTCTCAGCGGCTGATCTTTATAAAATTAAACAGCAGTACTTCTCTTAAGATATAATCGTATTTTGTTCTTTGATCTGACGTTATCTATTTAATGATTTTTTTTACGTTTATTATCTCTCCTAATTATACCAAGTAATAATAATAGCGCCGAGACACGACCGTGTTTCTTGCTTATAAAGTCTTAATTGATTTCGTTAAGCACAGATTTTCCAGTCATCAAAATAATTATGATATGTTGCTTTTAACTTTACAAAACATTGAGAGTATTCTCGCTGAAATAAATAATAAATCATACAATCACACAGTCAGTCTACAGACTAAATTTTTCATGAGTCCTCCGTTCTTACGCAGCGAGGAAGATGCAAAGGAACTTGTATGCAATAGATAGATAAGTTGGATTATATTTCGATATAGCAATCAATTATTTCGATGAACTTTAAACCTCAATTCTACGATCAAAGCACAATTCAATATGTACAACTTTCTACGCGAAAAATGATTATCTATAACTAACATAAACAGATCTGATCTGGTTTGGGAAATGTAGCTATCATTCGCAGTACCCAAAATGCAGGACAGCCACCAATTAGCCCCACAATGAGAACTTTCCGTCGGCAAGCTTCTGCCTCTATAGTTCTGGCCTGACCTTGATACTTTGGACTTGTTGATTTAAGACACTTGTTGGTTTTGAATCGTTAACATAGTCATTGCAACAATACATCTGTTTCTCTAATTTCGTCAATAGCATAAAAACCTCACACTCGATGATATGGATTTGTTAGAATAGAACTCTCTGCTCTTACGTTCGTACAACTATAGTTTTATTCTCTGCTTAAGATGATTCTGTCTATTTCGACTTCGAATCGAATTCTTCGTAGCAAAATGATCCTCATCGACAAAGGAAATTAAACAATAGTAACTCCAAGAATAATGTTAGAGAAATATCATCACAGAAATCTTAGTTAAGAATTACAAGCTCCAACAAAAAATTAAATAGGACATATCATAATGCGTTTGAAATAGACTTTCGTCCGAACGCAGTTTAAAATGAAGTCGTTATGTCGTTTGTCTTACTTTTGAGCCATGAAGGTCAATAAAATCGCGATCAATCTAAAAATGCGAATAATTTGTAGAATTATCCATAGATATAATTGCCGATTATTAATTTCATTAAAACGAGTACACTTTTACGAAGATCATCACGACCCACGTGTTAAGAGCCAAACCGAAAATAAACGGTCAGTTAACATGATCATTTGACGCTTGGAAATTTGTACGGTTCATTTATCATCGTTAGACATATTTTTTGCAAAATAAATCCCTCGATTTCGAATTAATAATAACTTATTTGTTAAGTAGTTATAGTATGACTATAATCAGCAGAAGAAGTCCAAATGGAGTATATTGTGATATAATAATCCATGCATGCTAAATAATAATATTTCACATTTAGTCAACAAAATACATCGTTTGGTCTAATCTTGAAGAGTGAATCTTCTGAGAGTACTTTAGTTAAATAATTTACGAAAAGTTATACACACTGTCATACAGTTAGCACGTAACAACACAAATCGTTAAATACACATTGTACTTCGAAGTCACCGAACGAATTCGTACGGTTATCCACAGGTGGACACAGCGGTCGGTGACTTCGTTAAAGCAACCCCACTTTCACGAGGATTATCACAGACCACGTGCTAACGATCGAAGTTTTTCCCCCCAAAAAAAGAAGGGCGTAGATAAAGGTTCACCAGACGGCTATTTTTCACCTACGCACGTCGCAGTTACAACGACGCCTCGCGTTATACAGCGATGTTCGACTCATAGATGTAGAAAAAAAAAGAAAAAAATATGAGGGGGAGAGCCAGAGGCTACGATGGTTCACCGCTCGTCGACTCCCGATTAAAAAGCCCGAAATTCCGGCGCGGCGAGCTGGCGGCAACGCGACGGAGCGAATTACATTCGTAGCCGGCGAATCGAGTTTTCCGAAGCGGCGAACAGAGCGACGTGCAGCGATCGCGCGACCACGTATTTTCCGCGAGCACGTTTTTCGCCGGCGATTGCGGGAGCCGTCGCGACGCCGGCAATGTCGGGGTGAGTCGTCCGTGTGCGACAGGGAGCGGCCGCGCGAACACTGAAACCAACCCACGCCACTACCGCCATCAACCCACCTACCCACCCACTGCCGCCGCTGCCGCCGACACTACCACCGTCAACGATGCCGCACCCTCTCCTCCGACGCCCGTCGTTTCCACCACCATATCACCGTCACCACTACTACTACCACTGCCACCACCGCCACTACCACCGCCACCGCCGCCGCCACCGCTGTTCCGCGAACCCTCCGATTCTCTACCCTTCAACCGCTATCCATCGCCACCACCACTACTATCATGACCAATACTACCATCAGCAGTTCTCGTGTAGGTGAAAGCCCTCTTTCCTCTTCTCTTCGCTGCCGCTTTTCCCCGCGACTACCGACACGGCAGGTAGATACCAACGACGCCTCTACTATCCAACCCCCTCGTTTCCTTCTTCTGTATCTATCTTCGAACTTCGCCATCCCCTATTCGAGTGAGTGTACGCTCCCTTCGCTTTTGCATCTTTCGTTCGTGCACAAGTGCGCAGAGATAGGTAAGTAGATGCACACGGGGGTAGTTGCGTAGATTATTTCAACTGCCACATGTCACAATACACAAGCGTGTTAAGCGTGCATAATTACTTGTCGGTATTGTTGCACTCACGACGATACAATATTTTTATGTTATGTATGGACTATCGGTGAGCACTTTTTCACTTTGCACAGAGGATTTCATAAAACATAAGTTGACATAATGACAGAACAGGACTATGTATGTGCCACTGTCTTTTTTGATCGCCTATACATATCATTCGATAACGAATCATTGCATTACGCAATTTGCAGATATTCAAGACACCATTGTATAGTCAATCTCGTAATTGCTGATAAAATAAATCGATAGAATGATAATATCAGTCATTTTCAAGTTATTAATAGAAATAAATATATATATCAATCGAAGCGATATTGGAAATAATAAAACTGTATTTCTAATAAAATCAAGTTAATAATTTCAGCAGTAAATCCTCTTTTTATACATCTCTCAATATAATATAAATGTATCTCAAATAATATGATGCTTTTATCAAATTATTATAATACATTTCTACTATATACACGTACGAAATCTTACGTTTATGAATTAAAAACAATATTTAAATTTACGTTACATTGAATGAGACGTTATTTTGAACAAAAATCCAAATTCACCAATTACTTATAAATTAAAACGCTTATAATTCTCTCTCTCTCTCATATCACAATATAAGCGTGTTATTTGTCGTAAAGCGATAGTTTCGCGCGACAGCAAATGAGACATTAATTTTTCGCATGTCTACTTACCAAATTATTACGTTAATTATGTATATATTGCAATTGATGAATCTAAATTTGCGTATCAGCGAACGTGAGCCGGGAGAGATTTATACGATCCAAATTTGTAACGCTCCGTATAGCTATGCGGAGCATGGAAAATATCAATACACGTGCATGAGAGGTGACCGAACAAAATTCGCTAAAATTCGGCGACATCGAGTTAGACGAAACGAATAGCGACGTTTCGCATGCTACAACATGTCTCTTTGTCAAAAGCACCGGCACAATTCTAATCAGATTTTAATCGACGATAGAATTAAATAGTGATAGAAAAACGTTTTTACTGGACGAAATGTTAAAATTGCAATCGCAACAAATTTACGAGTAGATAACTTCGTTTATTTGTCCGATCGCGTACGTAGACGAGCATCCTTGAAATTTCGACGGAACACAACAAACCCCCGCTGACGGCGATCAAATTTTTTTCTTTTCTTCTTTTTTTATCGAATCGCGTCGCAATTGAAGTACAATCTCATCGCGATAACGACTTCGATCGTCAGGGACAATTCGTCAAATTAATCGAAAAGATGCGCGTCTGGTTTGCCTCGTTGTAACTGCAACGGACGAATTTAAATCTGGGCGTTGTCAAAATGCTTGTATAATAACGGTGCGACGGGTATAATGGCGATTCGTCAAATTAAGCGAAATGAATGGTATACGTAATTTGCATTGCTTTACCGCACGGCTATGGTCGCGATCATTAATTGGAATTGCAGGGATCTAAGTGCACGTCTGCGTCATTACGATAACAATTTTGTTAAATACTTATTAATTCACTAATTAACGAAAAAAAAGAACAGCAAATTTCATTCAGCACGCTTCATTGCGTTTAAACGCATTTGTATGTTAATTTTAGTCATCGATCTTAAATCCATCCATCTATTATCGAGTAGTGTTTTAATCGTGATATCATGACCAGGATGCAGTCGCAGGATTGTTCGCGGATCATATAAATATAGCAAACAATACAGATAAAAATTCATTACAAAATATGAAATATTGTAAAGCAGAAATAATGCTATGATAACGCATACGTGATTTCAATCAATAATAGAATCTTGATGTAGAATTGTCTAGCATCGGACTTTTAATAGCATAATCATATAAAGATGTATAATATGTTTGATGTAATATACTTCTTAACAAATCTCCTATTTTGATTATTAAAATAAAAAACTTAATATCCTTATCGTTCTATTAGTTATGTTCTATGACAGATGCATATTTTTGAGAATTTAATGAAAACACAATAGATCACGAGAAGAGTAGATTTTAGTGCAAATTGATGGATCGTACGAGCTGCGGAGGACGACGAGACTTCTTATAAAAAACGACTTCCAATTATGCAGCCGATCAATCTCACCTGAATATCGAACAAATTATCGGAAAAAATGGGCGCGTTGGTTGATGCAACGAAAACTTACGCAGGCGAGAGCAATTTCGAGCGAATGTCGTTCAAATGGACATAGATGGAACACCGCCATTTTTACAGCATCGAAAGCTGCCCCACGGCCCCGGGACACACTTCTGACACAATCGGCAAACTCGACGAGCACGTCGGCGAGACACTGCGATGCGCAGATTCCATCACTTCAAGAGACATTCAGTGAAAGACTGGGAAAAGGGAACGATGTTGGAATTCCTTTCGGTAATACCTGGGCCCGGTGGAACAAAAGGAGCATACTTCACTTCAACGCGAACGAGAAGGTACCAAGACGGAAGATACCAAATCCCCAAGGTCGTTTATTAGCCGAGAGAAACCCGAAGTTGGACGGTGTGGGTAAGACTAAGTCCTCGTGCGGATAGAGGAAGCGTCGCAAGGGTGGCGTCGCAACCGATGTACGTGTGCAAGCGTATCCATGCTCGGATGGACGGTGGTGGTCGCGGAGGGTAGGAGAAAGATACGGATAAATGCAGAGGTAGATAAATAGACAGAGAAGAGAG
Source organism: Cephalotes varians (assembly GCA_037157785.1). Lineage (NCBI taxonomy): Eukaryota > Metazoa > Arthropoda > Insecta > Hymenoptera > Formicidae > Cephalotes > Cephalotes varians. Next base: position 665,462 of record JANQDE010000014.1, read on the forward strand.
GAAATGAAAGAGAAAGACGGAATATCTAGATACAGGTTCTATAGGGTTGCGAATCCGTTCGTCCAGTAACGTGATTTCAGTTCGATATTTGATTTCGAAGCAGAATTAGAGCTCAAAATCCGTGTACGAGTCGCTGCGATACGTCAAATAAAATTAACACCTCTCAAACGTATACGATTGATTAAATAAATTATTAGAGTGCTAGTCAATATTGTAATACAATTTCGAGATGTCTCGCGAGTACTGTTCTTGTAATGATCTTTCACAAGAGTAGAGGCACGATGAAATTGATAAGTCCTTAAAAAATCTAAATTTAAAAAAATTTTTTATTTATTTAACAGTTTTTAATTTTTACAAATAATGAACAAGGATTTAGTAAATTAAAAAAAAATAAATCGTTATTTTTATCACAAAAATTGAACAAAATCGACAAATCTTAAAGTTATCATCTTACCACCTTTTCCTCTATTGTGTACATATCTATATTCTTTTTTAACCGCGTCATTGGGATGTAAGAAGAACAAGAATGAATGTAAAATTCGATTGCGCCTAGAATGGCGTCGCGCCACGCCTCGGAGGAGCAAAATCGCCCACTTTCGTAAAATATACGACCGGGCAATATTTTAAGGGCTCCTGGCGTAATAATACTATCGTGCCTCGTAGGGCGTTACAGCTGCTATGGCGAACAACCATAAAAATTCAACGAACGAAGATCGTTCCTTGGCGATGAAGAACATTATACGGCCAAAAATTGAACGCTGTATCTGCATCTAATCTACCGTTATCTTCTCCGACAGATTCGACCATAGTTTTGATAGTTTTGTAAATCGATAAGAAACATTTTATACAATAGAAATTGATGGATGGAATTTACATAGCAAACAATATCAAAAAATATCATAGAAATTTCATAGTAATGAATATATGTCGTTTGTTTTATTTATTTGTTTTATTTTTTTTTATTTGTTTTATTTTTTTTATTTAATATATAATAAATATTTCAATTCCTTTTATTACTTCTGAAATTTTATCAAACATTAAAAAGTATCCAAAGTGCATGCAATTTTTTTAATGTCACAATTTTTTCGTATGTTTCACGAATTTTTTATTATAAAGTTAAAACAAATTTTTTGAAGATTGTCTAAAAATATAAACAGCTTTTTTAAAGAAATAAAAAATTAAAAATCGCAAAAGCAATATAAGAACATAAATAAAGTGCTAGCATTAAAATAGATAGTGCTACAACACAAATGCTTATTTTCCGTCAACTTAAACTTAAATAAATTAAATGAGTATAATAAATTAAATTATTTCAACAAAAATTTAGATATGATAATTAATAAAAATTAAACGCTACGAATTTTATATAAAAATGAGAATATTTAAATAAATAATTACCATTTTGCAGATTTTTAAACAACTTAAAAATTCGTGAATGAAAAACTAAAACTACAAAATAGATGTATAGTATTTTGATGTACATTCACCTAGTCTACAATAGATTTTCACTTTCGTAAACACGATAAATTATGCTCATACTATTTTATTGATTTTCACACGCCGAATTAAACGCGAAGGAAAGTTTCCATTAAATCTGTGGAATCTGTGCATTGAGATTCAATTGACTATTCAATTTCACATTAAAGCATTATTCGACCGTTTTCTTACGTATAGAATACTTTTGTGAAAGACGAAAGAGGAATTTGATAAGAGAGCAAATTTTCGATGGCGTATCTAACAGAAATGCCGTCGTGCATACCAGATGCTTATTTGTCTAGAAGAAAATCGTTAGTGTTATTGGATTTTCCAATGCACTTTAGAAATGGGTATACTCTGTACTCTCTAATGTAAAACTGCCGAAATATTTTCACAAGTAAATAAAAAAAAACTCAATAAAGAAGATGGAATATGATAGATTATGTATGTTACGTTCATTCTATTGATAGAATAACATTTATTAATATTTAAATAATAAATAAAAATATAAAAAAATAAAAGCAAGCATAATAAAATATAGATATATTAAAATAATTAAAACAATTATCTTATTCTCTGTCAACAATATAAAACAAAAATACAAAGATAATAATTAAATTAATTAGTCTTATGTTGTGCTTTATGTAGAAAATTACTAATGTTCGTATCATGGAATAAAAAATAAATAAAAATTAGTCTATTAGAGAAATATAATATAGATAGGCCTATTAGAGATATTAATGCATGAATTAATTTTATTCATAATAATTTTTATATGTCAACAAATATATTGAAAAACAGTATTAATCGCGATAGACTTATGCGCGCGAATGCAATACTATTAATGCACGCGTATTATTGTAATTTTAGGGAATGCGGGACGAGCGCTTCGCATTCCGCTTCATATTTGTGCAAATGCTCTTGTCGAGGTCTGCCCGCGACTCATGTCATGGTGATGCGAGTAATCGAATTTTCTGTGATTTTCATCTGCAGTTCCACTTGACGGATGTGCGTATGTCACGATTTATTCTGACGCTGACGCTATTGTTTGCCTCGACTAATAAACTAATCAGAGATACGGTCGCATGCACGCAAATTGTGTTTTTACGATCGTTTTTTGTCCAAATCTAAAATTGTTTCAAATATATAATGTCACATAATTATATTGCACGATCAAAAAAGAATTAAATTACACATTGCGAAAAAAATTGCAAGTATCACAATTAAATTAATTTTCAATGCATTTAAAATGCATTTAGAAAGATCATTTCTGTATAATCATAAGATATACTCATACATATAAGAGCATGTATACGCGATAAATGATCATCTGATAATCGCAAGTTAACATACATTGACAGAACGCAAAATAAAATCGTATTTTGAAATAAATTCGACATGTCAATGCTTGCAAATATTATGCATCTATATGTAAAAGATTATACAAATATAATCATTATATAATAATATGAATATATCTCAAAAGATTACGAAACATATAACTTCATATATTCCATACATGAATCTCTTAGATTCTCTGGATTAGAAGTAAGAGAGGAAAAACAAATAAAAGAAGAATAGATACCTATAGGAAACATTTCTGAATTAAGTTTATAGTTCATTGTATTTCTTTACCGGTGCCCTCGTAGATTCAACCTCATATTTGGCTGGCGACACAAATGCATTGTGAATAATACATGACGTATGATGCGATACGTATGTGCATTCGTGACTCGAATACTAAAACAGGTAGTCTTACATACGTCGGGCGGTGACCACAAAAAAGTACTGTCTTTTATCCTGACAGCTCTGCAGCTTGTCCTGTCTCCAAACAAGAGATAGACTTAATCCATACCTACATCAAATGGCTCGCAAGCCATATGGAAGTATTTGTTTTCTAAAACTGGCTCGTGAATTAATTAAGGAAAATAAAGTTTCACTTTATTGTAAAACATGTTCCAGCAAAACTTAAAGTGTGTCTCAGACCAAATAATCAGTTCATATGAATAGACAAAAATCTTTTACATAAGAATATGCATCAAGATGTAAATTAAAAATCTTCTTTTCATCAAAATAAATTTAACGACATGATGTAACAAGATATTCAATCGAGATAAAATTAAGTTTTAGAATTCAAGCTGTGTATTCACAATAAAATTACACAAAAGAATTAAATGTGTAAATATTATATAATTGTAACAGAATTAATTATTACGCTGATCATGAGAAATTCCACATTATAATTTTGTATATGGCTGTTAATACAAATGCGACGGAAATGTAAAAAAATTGAAATATAACTTCGCAAAATATCGATAATAAAATTATTAAATTTATTAGACAAGTATTAAACTTTTAAGTAAATCATCAAACAGATTTTAAAAAATCATAAGTAAAAAATAGTATAATTAAGAAAAAAGACTAGATTATTAAGACATTATGAAAAACACAGAGTATTACGAAAAGATAACATATAAAAAACAAGCATCAACTTGTAAAATACGATGATTAAGTGTAGAATTTATGAATTTATGTTTAAAAAAGATTATATCAACTTTTTCGCTACCTCACTTTTATAAAAAGAGCTTAGAAAACGCTTTGTTAGGCGTTGCAAGTTATGATACCCGAGAAAATCTTTATAAAGAAAGACATAACGATAAACCGAATCGATTTGTATCATAGAAATAAATGGCTATCGGCAGGAATAAAACTGACTGAAGATAAAACGGATTAAAATTGAAACAATCGCTTTCAGCGTTTTCCAAGATCTACATCTCTTTTCCTCTTTGTACGGTAAAATATTAAAAATTTCGTCGAAGGCGATGCAATTTATAGCTGCAACGTTCCTTCACAAATCTCGTTGAAAACGAGCAACCGCTAGCCGATACAGCGGAATGGCTTGAGCAATAAGAATAAATGCCAATTCCGGAATGCTAAATAAGATCTCGTAAACGTCAAGAGAGGGAAAACTCAAGAGCGAGGAAGAAGTGACAAGCAAAATATATTGACACGTTTTAAAATCGGAAGCGTCTGTTTCCGTAACTCGCGAATCGAAGAGTTTGCGATACGGAAGAAATCATACGCGAATCAATACGTACTTGTAGAGGCACATTACGGGGTTCCATTGTGTCAAGAGAGTTCCCGCCTCGAAAATAAGTTGCGACAATGGTACACTGAGCTTTAAGAATTTTAACTGCATTTGGATCTCGTACAAAAGATGAGAGGAGAATTTGGCGCAGACTCACGCAACGCAAACACGACCTGAAAGTTTTAAGAGCGAACGACAATTCCTGGCACTTCTACCGACGTTGAAAATCCTTGCTTTCTTGAAATGCATTTTTCAGCGATTTCACAATGAGCTTACTGGTTCTTCTTTTTGCGTTTTTCGCTTTCTCTTTATTCGTTCCAGGAAGACACCAGACTTATTGCGACGCGCAAATGTAAAATTCCGCGCGATGTTTCCTTGACCGTATAAATCGAGATTCTTGCAACGAAATAAATGTCGGAACGCAACGTGACATTGAAAGCCTATCGAATCGGCTAAAAGTAATAAAAAGTGAGTGCGCATGATTGCGGGTTATTTCCACGGTGAATATATGCACGAGGATATGCAAACGTCAGATGCAGCGCCGATTTATGGTTTATGCATCGACAAAATGAATACGCGGAAATCTCGGAGCCGAAAATGAAAATGATCGCACAACGCGATCGTAAAATGCCGCGGATGCCTCTACGACGTGTTGAGAATGCAGCTGGTTCGCTTCTGCATAATGAAAAACCGCGAAGAAAAACACGTAAAGTATAAAAACAAAACTTTCTATTCTATTTCATAAAATGTTACATCAATTAGCAACTTGAATAATTTTGAAACTATCACGATTTAATTAAAATTATTTTAAAAAAGATTTTAAATTTCCATCTCTGAATTTCTCTTATTATTGTTGTACGTGAAATTAACTCATTAATCTCAACTGTCTCAACTAGCAGAATTAAAAATGCAAAATCTAACTTGTGAACAAAAATAAAAATGAAAAACGTAACAATATCATTGTCATCGATATCAAATGTATTTGAAATCCGTAAAGAAAAGAACGATTTTGTCAGCTTTGTTTCCGTTCTTTAACGCGTGTAATGGAGATGGCACAATGTCTCTATTAACGGTTTTCCATTACGCTTTCCGGAGCGTCTTCTCTTCTGTCTTGGAAGATATTATTCCATTTCGAACTCAGTGGCTGTATACGTAATAAATTGTAATACAAAGAGACGACCCTATTTAAATATTTTTGCTTCAAAAATCGTATTCTCTTCTTCAAGAAGGGAAACTTATTTATTTTACTGACTTCAGATTATGAATCTCAAATATTGCTAAAAATAAATAAATAACAATAAATGACACTAGACCGATATATGAATAACTAAAGAGAAATAAATAACATTTACTATACTAGCTATATTCACGAAGCTCTCTTCTTCAATTACATCGAGCATCTCTACGAACAACTAATTATTGCAAAGAAACTTAATTTCTGGAACAAATATCAAAGAGCACATTGCTAGATTCTGAAGTTTCTGGACTTGTTATTAAGCAGTCCTTAATTAGTTAAATGTCATTTCCAACGATATTTTATGACGCAGAAATCTCAATGCAAGTGTCTCATTTATATATTGTATTAGATAATATGAGACAAGAAATATTAAAATATTTCTATTTATTCAAAATTACTTTCCATATATATATATATATATATATATATATATATATATATATATATATATATATATGTATATATAAAACAAAAGATAATTATAATTAAATTCTATATTAATTTAATTTAATAAAAAAATTAAAAATATTTATAATTTTATTTTATATATTTTATATAATATATTATTTTAAAAACAATCAATATCATATAATTTACTTGTAAAAACTGATATCACAAAGATAAGTATAGATGTACTTTTACGCAATCTCCCTCTCTCTCTCTTCGCACTAATAACCAATTACGTAATTAAGCTAAGATCTAGGTAACCTGACATTCGACTCGCAACTACGTTACTAAGAACGTATAATTTGAGCGATATGCAACTCCCTTAAGTCGCCATAGATTCAGAGTAATTGCGAGTGTTGCGGCGTCGCTCGACGGCGATGCAACATGACGTGCGACGTACAAGCGGCAAACCTTTCTCTCAATGGTTTTACCGTGGGGAAGTCGGTCGCAGGATTTTCTGGAAGATGCTATTGCAGAGAGGACGCGAAGCGCAACAGGAAAAGACAAATCACGAGTGCTTCGCAGTCACGCGGACCGCAAAAGCGAACTCCGGGATTCTGGAACTTATTAGAACGTAAAGAGAGAGACCGAGAGCAGCTACTCGACATTGCAATGTATATCTTGGCTTTGCGAAAATGTCCAGCATTCACTGATTTTTTTTTTTACGTATTTACAGGGTGTCCTGAAGAATTCGTCGTTAATTTTAATCTGAAAATATAATATTCGCGATCCAATTATTTTGATTCATCTCCCGCGTACATTTTTTTCGATTTTTATTTAAATGCAAGAAAAGAGTTAAATACGCTTAAATACGCTTTTCATGGCAAAATTCATTCGCAATAGTAATTTATAATAACCCAAATAACAACGATTACATTAAAAATAATCAATAAAATTGTAAAATTATGTTCCTTAGATTTTATAATTTATTTTATTTAAAATTCTGTTTTTTCATTGTATCATTATTTTTACACAAATATTTTTCAAATATTGATAAAGAAAAAAAATTCAAAAACAAATAACTTAGAAAAATTTTTTATGATATTTAACAATATATATATATATATAATTAATTAAACAAAATACTAAACAACAAAATACTAAAGTATATCCTTTGACTTTGAATAAATAATAAGTACGTACTTGCAATTTTAAATATCCTGAAAGCTTCAATAGTTTAGAAAAAGTATAATTTCGATATTTTTATAAAATTTCTTTAAATTAGTTAAATAATTATGGATTAAAAAAAACGCCAAGAATATGGAACACCCTCTATACTGCGCTGGCGCTTTCTAACACTACAGTTTTCTCTCTACACACTCTACTAGTCGAAATATGGCAAACGTGCCCGCTCTTTGAAGCGGCGATAAGAACATAGAGTGTAGGAGAATACGCCAAGACAGAAATTACGTTGCTGCTCTTCGTGAAGCCGAAGATGTTGCCGTTCTACGTGAAAATTATCGTTAAAACTATCTTACGAAATATTTATTTGTCTTCAGCACATGTTTAAAATTGTTCTCTGGCATATTTTACAGAATATAGTCATTTCTTAATTTATGCGGTGATTTTTATACAAAAATCACGCGCACGTATAAAAATTTCCGATAAATATTGCAAATACAGATTTGCTTAAAAGAGTTTTTAACTTGGCTATTTTTCTAAATTTATGACATGTCCACACATCTGTCCACAAAAATAATCTGTATAAATAAAAAAATAAATATATTATATTTCAAATGTACAAGATACTTAATTTATTAAATCTGCGAACGCAAAATATGAAGTAAATTAAATGTAAAGGCTAATTAAATTTTGTCTACGTTTACTTCATCACGTTAGTAAACCTTCTTTTAAAGGAAAGATAAACACGAGAAAACGCGTATTTATCCTTTTGCCCTTCTTATTTCACAAACGCGTTAAAATTGAATAACCTCTGGCCCGAAACAACTAGATTGCTCTGAAGGAATATGCTACCTCATCGATTCTATTATGAAATGATATTCGCTAAAAATAGATATCAGATTCTGCACTCATTCATAACAGGTTATTCTATTTTGAAAATGTCCTTCAAAAAAATTATTTTTAATGAATTATCTTTAATAGTCATAAAATGATTTTTAATAAGCAACAAGATTCGTCAATCACATGTAATAAATATTAAAGTCAATTCGGTATATAATAAGATCAATATATTATCAATATATTATTCGAATTATCAAAATACAGCTGAAAATCATGTCGAAAATATTTATATAACATACGTGCCAGTTACATCGAATATTTATAGTGTAATCCCAAAATCTGGATTTATTAGTTTAACAATCATTTATCACACAATCGCGCACGCTGTATTTTTGAAAGTACATTTCCGCAGTAAAAGTAGCAAACGAAAATCCATTCGCAAAATAACAGTTTCATTTCGTGTTACGCGAGCTGGATGAAGCACGACGACGGAATGTAAAAGTAAATACGAAATAGCAAATGTTAGAAGCGATTTCGCGTCATGTTACCACTGAAAATCTCCAGGAAAAGAACTCTGGAAAAAGAGTTCCGCAGAAGAAGAATAAAATATAACGAAAAAGAACATTGCATTTTTGTCGTTTTCATCGCAGTATCGGGCATAGAAATCCATAGAGATGCACCGTATCGCAACTGCGTCACGCAATAAGACTAAGGCCTATTACAGACATGGTTTATCCCTTCAACTTGTAGGCATTAAATCACAATAGGTATTGCACCGCATGCACACAGACATTGTCCGCTTTGAAGTGCCTCTTGCATACGTTCCTGACATACGGATCAACTAGGACTATCTCACGTATCGCCATATTGCAATGGTTGGTGCACACGCATCTATAATCTGAATACCGTAATATCGATTTACACACAGAAACATTCGCGATATTTAAATTGCGTGTCTAAAGTATAGTGCTCTATAAATGCATTTCTATAAAGAACATTGTCAAACATTTATGAAAATATTGTATTGTAATATTATTATTGATTTTTACATTACCTTATGTATTATATACATTACATTATCTTACATGCGAATTAAAGAAGGATAGATGTAGAAAAAGTAGGAAATGCACATCTCTTAAAAAAATGCATATAGATCAACATAAGAACTAGTCTATGTAAATATTTAAATGTATGCATAAACCTGTTGCACTAAATCTTTGAGAGAAGACTTCGCCAGCTGGCTGAATAGTGTCAAATATTTGATAAAGAAATGAGCTTGTTTTTCTTCTAGGTTCACAATCACAATACACAATATGTATCACAATATATATCACAAAATATGTATCACATTTTAGTATAGCAGATGAAACAAAATGCGACAATAGATCCCGTTTTCAAATGACCGAATCAATAAAGTGATTATAATATATACGATAGCGCGAATTTTAGTTAGGAAGTATTCCAATTTCAAAAGGACAAGAAATTTCTCAACGTCGCGGATAGAATGCAATAACGGTCGCAGCACTAATTGATCGATTTTAATTTCAAACAACACTGATAAAGCGAGACGGCGCGTGAAGGCAACGCGAGGAGGCATCTCCTCCCGTAAAACCGGCGAATCTTAGCGGAGATAGAAACAGGCAGCAAGCTTATCTCAGGACATTTTCCTCCATTTCATTCTCTCTACTCGTTCGTCAGAGAAGTCATAGGGAATAGAAACGCCGCAGTGAATACGGAATTCAACGGAAAAGAATCGATGTGACAACTATGCGTGTTAGTAGGATCTACCTAGGTAGTTTTCAGAGAATAGAGCAACGTGTGGAAGACAGACACCTGGTATGAAAACGATTGAAAGAAAATCGATAAGTCGGTCTTTCGTAGAAAATATCCACTCGAATGCTCGTATATAGCTATCGTGTAACTATCGAAATCCATCCTCTAAAATCTCCTCAAACGAAAACGATCTCGTTCCCGAAATGCATGTCTTTAAATAAATTTGCTCAAACTAATGACATTAAAAAATTAGAGACTTTCACACAGAAAAAAATTAATCTTAAATCAAGACTAAATATTCTCATACATAAGTAAGAATATTATAATCTCCTTAGAAAGATTTTAGTCTTGATTTGATTGAATTTGCATCGATGTAAGCAAAAATAATACTTGCATCAATACAAATTCAATCAAATCAAGACTAAACTCTTTCTAAAAAGATTATATTCTTGCTTATATATAAGAATATCTAGTCTTAATTTAAGATTAATTTTTTTCTGTGCATAGCATATTTGATGTAAATGCACGAGTTCGCAAGCCAGCATGTGTCATTTACACCAAGGACTAACGAATACGAACGTACTGAGACAAATCGATTCCTGGAGCTCCCAGCCGGCGCAAACATAAATTCCTGAGCTTATTTGGGCAAATTGTAAGAGCCACGCGCTACACCGACCTATAGGTAACCGGTAGCGATATTCTGGACCCGGCGGCAGTTAACTCATTATGTGGGCGAGATGTATTATGTCTGCATGATATTCTAGATTTACGAGCTAAGCACTGAATGAAATATGCAAACGTATGCGTCGGAGATTACACCGTTGAGATATTGCACAAGATTGGCAATTTATCAATAGTTATCTTAAGCTTATTAAGATGACAAATTAAAATTTATTGAAAAATAAATATTAATGTGTTGCATATTGTATATATAAAAATGCATACATCGGAAAATAAAAACACAAACACTCAATGAGATAATTTGCCAAATAGATGTAAATATCCATTAAAGTATAATTTTTGAGAACTCAGCAAACAAGATTCGTGATACGAATGCCGTGGTGCATCGTATTTTAAGGTGCATAAATCTACACTGATTAGAAGGGACTAAAACGTTGTAGGAGCTGAGAGAATACCGACAACTTCGCCACGTAATTCCAAGACGGTGTGAGTTAACGCCACTTAAAGCACCGACTCTACCAACATATAGTTGGGGATGAGTATGGCAATCTATGCAGCTGAAATGTGCGGATGGTAGCGTGTACCGTATGTTTCGTGCTCGTAATTAAAGTCCAACAGGCAACGGCAACACTCCTCGGTATAAACGTTACTGGTTACCTGCCTATTACGAAAAATATTTGTGAATATCTACGAAAGCACGATTAAATCTTTCGATACACCGACTATTTGTGACAACCCGCTTTCTTCTATCTCATAAAAAATACATAACATGATATAGTATATACATAATACGAGAAGAAATATACAAGATATAAATAAAAACTAAATTGGTTTTTAAATTATTCTTAACGATGATTTATTACAATTACACTTTCTATATATTATTTTTAATTGCTTATCTTACTTAAAATACACAAATGTGACTAAATTAAACAAGATATATTTAACTAAAATTTTAAAAAATCGATTAAAATGCACATGTTAGGCTGCAGAAAGGATCAATCTCGCGTGTTAAGCCATTTCAAGTCTAAGGTAGACACGCTACCACGGTAATCTATGGTCAAAGAAAAAAATTTACTCTATAAGTCGCAAGCAGAGTCGACTGCTAACGAATGATTAGCAGCGTGATAAGCCTTGTCTACTAAAAAGCTCAATGTGATTTATTAAATCGTGCGAGTTTAAAGCATTATTTTTTCTCGACTAACGATATCTAAATTTTTTACTCAATTTATTCTGTTCTTCTTAGAAAAATTCTTTAAAAAAAATTAAATTAAATAGCATTTAAATAACATTTAAAAATATACAAAATAATAAAAAACTAATAATAAATTTTTTTAATTAAAAAGTAATATTTTATAGTTTATTTGTGAGTTATATTCCAAACATATTTAGATAGTTAGTTAAAATTAATAATTCTATATATGTACTATAAAAAAATATGTGGAAAAATATCCCTAAATTCTTCATATGCAGAAAGCAAATCATCTAGTTATAATGCGTCGTAGTAGAATAAGACATGTCTAACAAACACTGCAATGCTAATATAGAACGAACAATATACCCAATGAAGGAAGAGAGCATTTCATTTGAAGTAATTAGCGGTTTCTCGAGTAATATTCTTCCTTGACTTCAAATTACTTATTCACGCAGAATTTAAGAATTTGTAGCGCGGCAGAACTTTTAAATTAATTAATTTTAATTGTGTTCAAAAACGAGAATTGCAAATGATTAATGTAATTTTAATGATTTCGTTACATAATTAAATCTCGTCGTATATTTCATAATAAAATATATATGTATAGTATACATAGCTGGCAGTGAAATTCTGCATATCAAAAGATTAATATACAATTAAATAACATCACGAATTATGAAAAGTTTGCAGTTAAAATCATGTTAATGCCTTCGTGAATTGTGCTGGAGTTCGGCGCTCGATGATAAATCGGTGTATAACAATTAATTTCAAAACGATTTGCAGACTAAATTCATACATCGATTGGCAGATACTGCAATTTATTGCAGCCTTCGGATGAGCAATCAAAGCCGATAATTAAACTTCTAAACTTCGCCCGATTGCGGAAAATGCCACGCAGGCATGATTGCTTCTCCAGTATCATTTATGACGACAGAAACTCATTAAATCCATTAGATCACAACGTACTTTTCAAACGCTTCTCGTAAAAATATTTCTAAAAATTTAAGTCTGATCGGATTAATGACGATCGGATTAATTGACGAATCAAATTATCTCTTTATTAAAAGTAATGCTCTCATGTTTTTATAACTATCATACATATTAATAATGCACAAGATATCAGATAAAAAATAATTTAAAAAATATATATATTAAACATATTTTTAAACTAATCTTAAATTTTTTAAACTAATATTCTCGTATAGAACTATGCTATTAAAATTTACTCTCTCTTCGAATGAAAGTTACGATCTCGCTTCAATAAATAGTGTGCGAAATGTTACATAAATGTTTACAGCCCGCGTTGTATTCTTTCGTTGTATTCTTTATTAAAACTGAAAATTCGCTGTAAATTTGTTTCCAGCTTATTTAACTTGACAGGTTTACTGTCAATTCATATTTTAATAATCAAGATATGAGACGCGATTCTCTGCAATATTATGAAAAATTATATAGAAAGATAAAAACGATGATGATGTATATTGACGATGATGTGTGTATTTAAAAATAACATACATATCTTTATGAATAAAGAAAATGATAAAATTTCTCAAATTTCTCCATATTACGAAATTATTTTAGGATTAAAATATACCAATCTTCAAAAAATATTATATATCCAATGTATAAAAAAATCATTACAAAATGGGATTGCCGCTGTATTTATCATCAGATACACACGCGGACTTTACGTGTCGTTACGATTGTTATAAAAAATGTCATAAAAAAAATCTATATAATCATAAAATACTTACCTTTGCCATGCAACTGCTGTCGATTCGTGTCGGCGCGCAAGTTCTCGGCCGTGTGAACCAGCTCGTCCAATTGCGGTTTCTTTTGCTCCAGCTCCCGTAAGACGTTCTGAAATATAAATCAAAATGACATGGGCGTTATTACGAGATTCTAGTTCAGTTAATAACCACCCCGGTAAGATACAGTAACTAATGCGAAACCGTGGCAAGTGCTCGCCGCATGCAACGGTGACGCAGCGCATAGCCCATAATCGATGGTAGCGTCGAAACTGCTGCAAATTGCAACCTAATGGTTTGAAGTCAGATCGCTCGGACACACGCACATTCTTCATCCAAAAGTTCAACGTGTCGGTTGAAAGCACACGCGAGTTTCTAAAAGACACCGGGCGTTTAGATGTCTTTCACTCAAACTTCGTACTTGCGGCAAATCGAGTCAATTTCCTACTTTGATACGATACGTTGATTACCGGCATAGAATGTAATTAATTTACCGTATATTACATCACGCATGCGCATGCACCAACGCACAATATACAAATTTTACATGATAAACGTAATACAAGAATTTTGGAAATATTTGCCTGCAAAAATATTAGCTAATAAAGATTGAAACTTTATTACAACAGAAAGTTAAATTTATTCACTTCAGCATATGTTAAGAAGAGAACTTGGTTTACAAAATTTTCCTATCACATTCATCCTTTCATCTTCTTATTCATCCCTATTATTTTCCTTCCTATATTATTCCTCTCTCCTATTTAATTTCAGAAAGTTAAATTTATATATAATTCTTTCATTTAAAAAAAAATTTAATTAAATTTAATATTTATTTCAAAATTTTAAATTTTTTACGAAAATTTTATATTCGTGTGAAAAAAAAACTGTCAATATATAAAAAAATTCTATAAAAATATCATTCGCTTTTTCTGTATAAATGCGGAAATCAAAAGCACAAGCTCTTAAAGAGTGGTAATATCTTCACGTAATATATTCCACGTAACATTCAGGTCGATCACCTGTTTTTGCCGTGCTGTAGCTGCTGTAGCTACCTTTTGCCGCACGAACCTATCGATCGCTTGTAGGCTTTCGACGTACCGAACTCTATTCTCTAAGCGGTTCGTTGTAGCAACCACTACACGACCTTTCAGAATAAATACATGTAGATTATCATTAATCTCCAATGTGGGCTAATTAATCTCATGTGAGTTATGTAATCTCATCTTAAAATTAGATTCTAGTCATTGAAGAAAGAATACTTTTTAAGAAGTACTTTTTAAGAAAAATATATTGTAGTAAAATTAATTTCATAATAGCATAAAACGTGTAAAACTAAAACATTCTATAACATTCTATATAAACAAATAAAACATTTTTCAAAATTACTCGATATGTATGAGCAAATTACTTATTGAAAGTTTTGTTAAACAATTTTTCATTTTTAACATAAAAATACGCATCTTTAATTTAAAAAGCTTTACAAGCTTTACAACTTTCTTTATATTCTAATAAAATACAAAATGTCGAAATAAGAAAATGTTTATAAATACTGTTGGTTTATTGGCAAGAGTATTAAGATAACAATAACTATGTTAAGTCTCACTAATCCGCATTACTCTGAATAAAAGGCTACTGAATGACTGTCTTCCCGCACAAGTGTTTCAAGTTCTAATCCGATTCTCGCGCTTGATTGCTGATAGAATTAATTTTCGCGATATTCGCCAAGCATGAAACGTTCATTAAATCCGATCTTCATTACATTTCTTTTCCAAGAAAAAAAATTAAATCTCGACGAAGAAAAAGCAAAGAATATTAATACCAACTTCTGCTTATATAAATCCAATAATCAATTCTTTCATCCATAAAATTAGGAGATGCACCTTTCATCGACAATTAATGTACTAAGAGTTCTTGAAAATTTTATTTTATTCCTGGTAGACTCATTCAATTTAGCTAAAGCCTAGGGATCTTCTCGGATCTGTCGCGCGCGTATATAATATATAATATAACCGCAGTATGCGCGCGCGCGCGCGCGTGTGTGTCTGTCTGTAAATGCACAAATTAATTGGTTCCCGGAAAACTGCCAGATTAACTTGTTAATTTGACTAATTCACTTTGTCCGCTAACATTATAATCGCACGCCTAACTTCGGTATTAAATCTTTTCCCATCCAATGTGCAAACCATCTTTAGTAGATGAGAACATTACTAACTTTTCATTTATTATTTTATTTTAAGAGGTTCTTTTTTATTTTGCACTTAACGGAAAATATAAAACGTTGTAATAATGACAATAATTGGGATAATGTCATCTATATTCAAATATCAAATTAATATTCTATAACATAATAAAGAGAATCGTTAATTCACTTAGCGGTACTTTTACTTCCGCTTCCTATGTAAAGTGGAGTTATTTACATCCCTCTGACGTAATCGATCGCGCGTTACTTCCGTGTCACCAACCATTCGGAAAGCTGAATATACACTCGCTCTCCAAAAAGTTCCAGTTATGTTAATACAAGATAGGACACATACAATTTTCCTATATACTTTCGTAGAGTATTGAAAAATTTTAAAGTTTAAAATTATGAAATTTGTTTGCAGTTTGTATGACAATGTTATGTATAAGTACGTATTTCACACAATAATATGCAAATGTAACTTTTTATTTGGCTTCCGCTCAAATTCTTTCCTTAATCGTTTTTATCATTTTCTTCGCATTTATGTATCATTCCTATAGTCATAGAATGAAAAAGATTGTCAGATCGAAGGATGATCGTAGGACATAGATGGGACACGCTAACCGAGCGCTCCACTCCAATCCATTCAAATAGCAAGAGCCAATGGCCTGACACATTTCCATTCCCCAGTAACCAATGGAAATCCCGTAGGATTGAATTCGATGAAACAGAAGCCGCGAGAATTTCATCGGATATCCGGTATCCCGACCATTGTGAACGTTTGAAAGAATAAAACTAAAAGTAACTATAAAGATTTTCGCGCTTTCTCTAAACGCAAGAAATCACTCGTAAACTCGCGTCAACCTCAAAATCTTGCAATAAAATTACACGGATTAAATAAGTAAGTTAACGTTGCTATTATATTAAATCATAACGTATTACATAACGGTACATCCCAGTATGCGATGCACTGAATAACGTACCAAGCTATGTTATTGCTTCTTAATAGCATAAGCTGTTGATCTTCATCTGCATATATTAACGTACAATTTCGTGGCAATTCTGATAGAAGACCGACATGAAAGCTGCATGTAGACAAGCATTATTGTTTCTGATACGCATAAATTATAATTTATGCTGTATTTATTTTATCATAAGAGCAAGACTGCTGATAGATATACACTATATACTATCTTATATTGAAGATATAATCAACTAGTAAAGTTAATATCGTCCAAAAATAACGTATTTAGATAATAATCAAATTAATTTTATTTTAATTTTATTTTTATTTTACAGCATTTATGTTATTATTTAATTATCTTATTTAATTCCAATAATTAATTTAAAAATCGATAATTCTTTAGAAATCTTGAATTTATTTTAAGATATCGTAGGAAATAATTTTTGAAATGTTATAAGAAAACTTATTATATTTGTGCGTTCTTATAATATTTATTCAAAGTCTACTTCTACATATATTTGTACAAGTAATTTGTTCTTGATGTTCCGCCAAATTCGCAATGAATTTACTGCTATATTAACTAACATCGAATTAAGCGACATCACAAGATAACTCTGCTAATTTCCCCTTAACGACACTTTCCTTCATCTCCCATCGGGCATGTTAAACTTCATATACCGGCAATTAAGTTTTAATCTTCGTGAAATGACTCCGATATAACTTACCAGAAAGCCCGTGAATAATATGAAATGCGAGTTCAACAACTCGACGAATACAACTCACAAAATGAAGCGCGTCATTGCGTAATATTACAAAGTGTGAAATATGAACTTAATTTGATGTACTAGAAACATTTTAAACAATCATTAAACGCGAAAGCTACATGTGTTTCTCAAAGCATAATGAAGCTTTAATAATATATACGCAGTATAATTCGCTTCGTTAGTGCAGAACAAAAAAGCACAACAAAAAATTAATTAATTAGAAAAAATAATATTCTAAAAAATATAAGAAATGTAAGATTAAATAAAAAATAAAAGCAACAAAAAGACAAAAAAGAAATATCATAAATAAATATAACAATCGACATGTTAATGCATTAGAATCATTCCGCTATGTACGTCGTGCAGTGAATTACGCTGTGGAAGTTAGAAAAAATAGGAGTAAAGGTAATTTGCATGCGACCATCCTATATGACTTTATATTAGTTATATTAGTATTGTAATTTTAATTTTTCAATCGTTAATATTAACAAAATCACTATGAATTAAATCGATTTATTAATGTACCATTGTAAGTAGCGCAACCATATATTATAACCTACGTAAAATAACTTAGTTCTTACATTCTTTGTTCAGCTTGATGTCTTGTACATACTTGTATCATATTTGTTTAGGATATATGATATTTTTAGAGCGCGGAATTTATTCCGCAACACAAACGCTCTCTGAGTAGAAGAGTATAATAAGAAATGTTTATGTCCAAAATGTGCATTAATGAATAAATATTAACACATTAATTAATTAATAAATGCAAAATTACTTTGTATATATATTATATCATTATTTATATTATCATTATTTATCATTCTCTAATAAAACTTTGTAAATATATTTTATAAATTAAAATAAATATTTTATAATTTTTTTATAGTAGTAGATAGTATAAAGTTTTTATTTTTATAGTTTATTTGTCTTAAACATAATAAATAATATTTGATAAATTAAATTTTCAATAGATATATATATATATATATCTTACTCTATATCAAATTTGTTAACATATTACACACTCTAATTGTTTAATAATATTATATTACTATCATATGTATTTTATGCATGCATGACGGAAATATTAATTTTATCAGCATATTTCTTTTTTATTACTTTATAGGATTATAATCTTTTTCTGTTTTCATTATATGACGATATATTCTATTTTTGTTTTTGCGATACAAATAATAAAATATTCTAAAAAATCAGTGACTACTAAAGCTCTGATTTCAAAAGAATAATGACCGTAAAACTCTTCGCGTAAATATATACTTCATGTAAGAGGCGTATATTCCGCGAGAGAATGAGTCCCGATCACACACACGATCAGACCACGAGTAAACGGCTCGTCAAAGAAAATTGGACGTGAACGAAACTTTTGACGTTTCATTTAGCGCAATCCATCGAAACGTTCCCGCAGAGAAGCAATTTATTGAGAAGTAAAAAATTCAACATAAAACTTGGCGTCCCTCAATGGTGCCCAACAACATCCGTAAATGTCTCTAAATCGCTCACAATGATTGGACATTTTGAAAAAAATTATATTTTCATATTGCAAGAGAATTGTGCGGCTATCGACGGCAATAAGTCTGCAATAAAATTTATAAAATGTACAACGTAAACGTTGTATCCAAGAGATCCTATACACACACAAATAAACTTTACAAGACGCTTTAATAGAAAACTACAGTTTCTCTTCCAAATTCTTGCACAATTGTGAAACGTCATGATGTCCTTTTATATAACGATTGATTAAAAGATATTTGAAGAAATAGAGAAAACCTTCGTAAATAAAAAAATAAATAATTTAGAGGAATGCAGTTTTCGACTTGATGATATATGACTAGTTAAAGTCGTCGGCGTTGATAGAATAGTTGATAGAATAACTTTTCCAACTATGAAATATTCTCTCATAAGCGACGCGATGCATCTTACTCGGTAATATCGTTCAGAGTGCAACGTAGCGATCGCAAGATGCGGAATTCGCTCGATCAATTCATTCATTATTTGATGCAACATAGGGACACATAAAATACAGCAACATTAAATTTTTTTTCATTTTCTTTTTACCGAGTTATTAAATCTATATCTCTTTATTAGCGCAACATAATCTTCACTCATATTTTTTTATTAATGTTCTTCACGACAGTGTAATTATCAAAGGAAAACGTAAAAACAAAATCTGTATTCTTTGAGAAACTGAAAAAACACGAATAAGACGCAAAAAAGGGGTTATATAACGCGAACGAAGAAGGGCAAGATATCGGACGGCGTCGTGGCAGAAACCGTTACTTTTCTGAAGAAAATAAAAGTACGCTAACGGAAAAAGAAGATGGAAAAACCGGGAAAAGAGAAATGATTGCACAACAGAGGGTATCTTGCTGAGCTGACTTACGAGCGGCCAAAAAATTTCACTGCACCTTCATTTCCTTCGCATGTTTATCCATGACGTTACCTCGTCGTCGACGGTTTTAGTATAAAATATTTTTGCGAAGATCGTAAATTGTTCTCTCGCTCAAAGCGCAAGTGTCTTGTCTCTGTGTGCTGATAAGGAGAATTCGAGCGTATCCCAAACGACACCATTATGGTGTCGTCATGAACAAAGCAAAAGAATATAAAATTATTGGATGCAAACGCTCCAAATATTTCTTGAAAGAACGTATCGATGGCAAAGGATATACCCATTTCCCTCAGCTGTTATATATTCGATAACGATATCTTTTGCACAACGTTTCTTTGCTGGATGACAATCGGGATATAGTTAGTTACCAACCGGAATATACATACTGACGCAATATACATACTAGCAGTTATGCAAATATGATTTTACACATAAAAAATCTATACAATTTTATATGAAATATAAAAGATACGAACCATAAATAATAATGGCTAGAGTAAATAATCTAAATTATAAAATGTTACACACAAAAATGAATGAACGTCTACACGGAAAGAACGATTTTGTTGAAAAATCTAAAATTTTAGCTGCATACAGATCAGAAAAGTAATTTTATTGAACTATCAAAATAATGATGTAGAACGTTCAAACTAATTGCTAGAATATCAAAATTTTTTGCAGCATTGCTCATTATTTTTAAGGTCCCGACAAAATATTAATGGTCCAACAAAATTATTTTCTGATCTGTATCCAGTAAAATTTTAGATACCTTAACAAAATCATTCTTTCTGTGTAATGTTTAAGCAATAGGTGATAAGGATCGAGGAAATAAAGATAACTTATTATAGCTAGAACTGCCGCCAATTTCTATAATTAAAATGTCGGTATAGCTTGTATCTCAAAATACGAGAGATTAAAGTGTCATACGATACACATTTACTTTTTCAGAGCCTGGCGTGAGAGATATAAATATCTAAAAAGAAGTATCTGAGAAAACGATCGAAAATTTCGCATCGAGTACAGTCGAAATGGTCAATTTCAGGTATTGAAAGTATGTTCTTCACGAATGTTACTCGCGTAGAGCTTCTCGCTAGTCTCAAAGAGCCACCCGCTTTGCTCCTTTTTATTCACTTACGTTAAAGCGAAGCTGCAGGGTGCCGGTGTACATAGACGATGCGGCCGATGTACCGGGCTGAGTCTCCTTTCGATCCATCGCACAGGTCTCTCTCACACTTTGCGTCGCGTACGAAGCTTTTGATAGCTTCTTTTTTTCCGTCAATTGCCGGACACAGTCACTTTGTGCTCGTGTGTCTAGCTGGATCGAACAAAGCACATCAGCGATAGTTCTGCCGATCCCTCTTCCGAGAAACTTTAGCTGCTGTTGTTGTCGCTCGTTATACCGAAGCAGCTCTCGTGTAAAAAAGCTCGCGCGTGTAGTCGGGATTAATGAAATGCCTATTATTTACGCAATATAAAATTTTTTAGTTGCTCCGGGCTCTGCCGACCGAGCGATCGAAAACGTTTATTTCCGTAGTTTTACTGAACGGTGATTGTCGGGCTAAACGGCAACAATAACAATTAAATACAAATGTTTTTAAAATAGTAAAATTCCCATCGCAACTCGTCGATGTTAAAAATATCACTTTTATGCCAGATTTCATAGCAAACATGCGTTTTTAAAAGCAACTTAAATCATCTGACGTAGATATTTTTTTCAGTAATGCGCGTTGTTTCATTTACATCGTACAAACCCTCATCAGTATTTTCACTAGGGTACACAGGTACTTTCTAATTTCCATACCGTAAAATAAATTTCCCGCGTAATCCATCAATATCGTTGACGTAATCATCTACGTGTCGTACAGCGCAAAAAAAAAACAAAAAATAAAAAGTACACGTTTGTCATCTTGCGACTCCTATGAGGTTTATCGATCGATACGAAGCACCGACACAGTTTTTAATAACGTTAAAAGCATCGATGCTTACAAATTAAATCCGCTAAAAGAAGCTCTTTCCTTTATAGAATGTCGCGCATAAAATATGTGGATCCAATTTTAGTTAATGTATCTCCCACACAATTACTTAACAATGTCGATAATGTAAGTTCGACACTTTTCTATATAATAAATGAAATCGGATTGATCTTTAAAATAACGATACCTTCCCGAACAGAAAATACATTCCTTTCAGCTAAACAGAAAGATATCAGGAAGGACAAAATGCCAAACCATCGCCTGTCAGATTGTCCGCTCGCATCAGCTTACATAGTCCAAATTGTTGATATGACACATAATTCGAATGCAGCAGCTACCCACAATGTCAAAACTTCGAAACGTCCGAGATGTTAAAGCGTATAAAAGTTTCAATTTCATGAAAACGTGGTCGTTTTCACAAACAAATGTAGGATATCCCGAAATTAGGCATTATCGAGAAAAAAATGTAAAATGTAGATCAATGTTATTAAATAACAAATATTGAATAAATTTATAGCGTGTATCAGCAAACATATTTGACTCGTTTGCAAGCGAGACATCGTAAATATATAATTTTCATTTGCTAGGTCTTTCGAAACGATCGTTTTTTCGAAATTGCTTAAACTTTTTTGGTATTCAATATTTGACATCGCAATGTATTTCCCTTGAGACATCTGATCAAAAATTTCAAGTCATAAAAAAAATATAATTCTAGAATTTACGTCAAATACATAGTATATTACAATACATTAGATTCATTGCTATATCAAATGTTTTAATACAAAAATTTTGCGTTTAAACAAATTTTACTTTTCGGATCATAATATCGATAATATTTTTCACGATAGTTTTATTAAAACATTAAAATTTATATCTGATGTTTATGTGTAAAATACATATCTTAAATATTAATAAAATATTTTTATTAAAAAAATAATAAATAATATAAGAATAATAATAAATTAATTAAACAAAGCAACGTCTAAATACGGCCAAGGCTAGATCTTTTAGTGCTTAATAATATTATGTAAATTTTAAATACATTTATCAATTATAAATTGTGTGCTGATTATTGCCGAAAACAGCAAAGAATAATAATGAATAAACATTTTGATTTATAAAATTTTTTATACAAAAACAAGTGTAGCATTCCAAATAATTTATAATTTAACTATTCACTCTACATTTTAACTCGTTTACCGAATTAAACATTAAAAGTTTTATGTAAAAGTTTTGCTGAAACATCTCTCGCATACTATTCCAGTAGAACGCTTTAGTTTAGATCATCCGCACAGGTTTGAACAACTTCAAACCAGTAGTTCTTTCTTTCAATTCGATATTCGTCCGGTGATACCGGATTTTGCCGCGACAAGAAGAGAGAGAAAGGAGCCGTGAGACAGAGACAGCTGAGAGGAAGCTGGATATGCTGTATCGATTTTCGTTTTGTTCACCGGCTGCATTCCTAATTTTCATTGGGATCCTTTCCGTCAAAATTGCATTATCGATTCCATGCGCGATAACAGGTCTTTAATATCGACAACAAGCGCATTCAATTAAGCACAATAGGGCCCTGTGAGCGAAACAGCAAAGGGATTTTTAATCGTTGCATAAATGATTATTCATGAGATTTAGATTCCACACCGCAAGTTGCGTGTGAGAGCAAACGTGATAAAATTCATAAATAAATAAACCTAATTGTAAGTAAACATATAGAAATAAATACATTTTTCAAAGACTTGAAGTCAATTTTTAATATTTAAACACGCAAGAATATGTTTACAATCTGTCAAAGAATGCATTCGCTGTCTGTTGGCACAGTCGATCATAGAAGATTATATCGTTCGATACCACATAAATTCGACAAGAGCGATTATAATGCATAATCTCGACGAAGAGTAGCGATATCTCGCGAGGCTCTACAAATGTGGAATTTCAGATTTTCGAATAATCAGCTTCCCATTCGTTAACAAGGCAAATATTTATCATCCTCCGTACACCGGCTAAATAACCATGTGCACAAACACATCGTGCGTCGAGAGCTGCGTTGACACTGAAAATCGTTTACCGCTTCTGACGGCGAATATAAAAATTACCGGCAACGTAACGAAAAATGCGTTTACGTGTAATCAATTATTGTATCGATGCAATGATTAATAAACAATCACGACGCAACTGCATGATATTCGAACGCGTGTACGTCAACGAAAGCGCGTGATCGAACTGAATTCAGCATCTGACGCTGCTTCATGGGTACCCTTGGTAGCTAGGGAACGGTATATATCTATCCTCTAGCCTATGGGATACGGAGCCCATAGGGTGCAAAATTCGTGTGGTGGAGGGTGCCGCTTAGCGAATGCTGTGAGCCGTACGAAATTTGAAGTAAATACGGATTTGCCCGTCCCGATTATAAAGAATGCACACCAATTTTCTTATCGTTACTCAGTATATAATAAAAGAAATTATCATCTTGCGTGAAAAATATCCAAACTTTAAAATATTTTTCATCGATTACAATAACAAAAAGAAACGCTAAGAGAGTAGACGAGCTAATGGTCCTGTTCTAAATACAATAATTCAATTAATGCAATTTTTAATATACTGATTCAATTTTATTAAAAAATATTGAGTTCATTTATTTAAAAATAAAAGTAGTATGTATAAAAGCTGAACACATCAACTTGACGCATTGATTATCTGATTTTCATTCAAATTTTAAACAGTAAATAAAATGCAGATTATGATAATCGTAACGCTTTTATATAAAATTATAACACATAGATACAAAAATCGCGCAATTTTGGGATTAAATTCTTAATGCAGAACGTGTGTTCCAACCCGTCGCTGCCATTACACCTAATCCAATGGAACAGGGACCGACAAAGAAGATGCGTATTGCGCATTCGCAAAATACCCTACCATTATAATAAAACAGACGCAAAAAGACCTCTTGACCATCGTTAAGATTGAAAATATATTACTATGTAAAATTTAAGCTTAAATATTATGATATTTAGTTATAAATCGTCGAATATATAATCATCGATAATCTTGCTTTAATATGTACATATTTTGCAGTGTTAAAATTTAGCGATAATATCTAAATTTACTTTCTTCTGTGTATTTAAAAAAAAATATTGTATAAATTTGGTTATAATACAAAATACAAAAATTTATTTTATTTTATTGCATTTAATTAATCTAATGATAAAATTTTTAATTAGGTTTTAGCGTCGTATCATATATTTAAAGATTCCAAAAATTATTTTTGAGATATTCTTACAGATATCTTTTTGTAGCATTTGCAAGAAATGAAATTTAAATTTAGCTTAAATTAAACTGAAAAAAATCTATAGAACATCGTATAACTTCGAATAATGGTCAAGTATTCTCTTGCAGGTCGCAGATAGGATTGCCTAAAAGTATTGAAAATCTCGCGAGAGAAACTCGGCAACTCAAACAGGCATGCTTATCAACTACGGACATATTTCCCCACGCTGCATCGCGTCGTCGAGTTTTATGATTGCATTTTTCGTTGCCTGCGGATATACCAATGAAAGATGCAAGAGGTGGTAAGAGAAAATGAAATGAGAAAAATAATAAACATACGCAAAGAGAGAAGAAAAACATAAAAAATTTTATAATCAATACTCGATAAAATTTCAAATATGTACACTATTATCAGTAACAGTATTATCAATAAAATAGTGTTATGATAAATGTTGATATGTTCAAAATTTCTAGTTTTTTTATATACCAAACAATACACGTATATATATCTATATTAAACTAAATATGGTCTTTAATCATAAAAGTAAATAATTCAACAATTCAATTATAATAAGTAAATTATTTAATAATTTTACAATCAGTCATTTTACGTTCGTTTTGCATATAATTATCAATTATATTCATTAAATTATTATTTTAATTGATTATTTTCATAATATATAATTTTTTCGAAATAATAAAATAATTTTTACGTACACATTTTATATAATTAAAGATTAATATCATTAGTTTTTCTCAAAAGAGATTTAAATATAATAGATATAATTTTTTTTCTTAAGATTATTTTAAATAAAATAATCTTCTCTTCATACATTGCTGATATTTATATTATAGCATATAAGCAAAAACAAAATATTGAACTGTACAATCCATTATTTTACATATTGCTTTTTTGGCAAAGATATACGATCGCGGTAGTCCACGAGTGTAATATGGAAGTAACTCCGACGTGTATGAAGATGTACGGTGTACGTCACAAACGCATTTGCTATTAACTGAAGTACACGACAACTGTATACGAATGGCATAAAAGCACCTGCAAACCTTTCTTCCTCTCTAAGCTATAAAGGACTGAATCGCATCGTGACGAGACTACGAAAAAAGTGGAAATCGTTTGAAAAGTGGCAAGCTTAAAATGTGACCAGAAAGACCTCGCAAAAGAAAAAACCTTACGGCCATTATTCTTCGAGATAGAAATATATATATTATATATGAAATACACATATATCATGTGTATAAAATATTTATATATGTACTTTATAAAAATCGCGTAATGATAAGTGCCACACAAGCAATTTGAAAATGAGCGAAGTACTTCTAACAATGAGATAAAAAATTATTTAAAGTGGAACAAACTTTATAAACATAATTTTTACTACAAATTTATCATAAAAATAATTAATTAAAATAATAATTTAATAAGTAGGATTAATAAATATACACTATTTATTATTTAAAATGATTTTAAAATTATTAGTTATAAATTATTTATTTTATTGCTGGAGAATATTGTAGTATAAATATGCATTTAATTCTACTTTTATATCTACAAAGAAAAAACAATTGTGCTAGGGAAGGAATTAAAAATTTACAATTTATTTTGATGATTTGCCTAACAGAAATATTTTCAAATACAGATCTAAAAATATTTTCAGAGTTAAGCCAAAATAATTATGAAGCTTAAGTATTGATGCTACAAAAAGTTTTAACATTTTAGCAACCATACATAATTACATAATTATTTTAATGGTCCAAACAAAACTATTTTAAGAGCTATATTTCAGTAAACCCGTTCATAAAATTAAATGCAACACAAATGTGATAAAATGAATAAAACTTTGCACTGAAAGTTCATTAATTGCGCGCGCGCGCGTGTGTGTGTGTGTGTGTGTGTAAAAAATCAACATGAAAAAAAAAGAAAAGCTTTTCAAATGCTGTAGACAACAACACATTACTACTATTTAAGAAACTTACAAAAATTATTTATACCCACACGAATATAAACAAAATATTTTCATCGATTTTTCTGTCGTTTTTAATAAGCTCGATTTGTTTTACGTAACTGTTATATATTCACATCATGTACTATAAACCGTGCTGCTCAAAATATCTATTATAAGAAATTTGAAATTCCGTACTAATTGAAAAAATTTCTGCAGAGGAAAATGCAGTAATTAAATATCCCAAAGTATATATGTCATGCGTACTTTAAACCAGAAACTTTATAATTTCAAGAATATTTTATAGAAAAATACTATCTAACTAATATAGTAAAAAAGAAAATATTCAAAAGCGATATTATCTGTTCTTGATAATAAATATTTCTTCATTTAAAAATTCTTTTTTTAAGACTTCCTCTTCAAAAAGATTTAAAAGAATTTTAAATCCTATAATATCACTCTTTTTCTCAGATACAAATTATGTATTAATACTAAATTCAATTTTTTATGTATATAATAATATAAATATTTCTTTGCAAATATAAAAGTAAAATTTTTTATTCTTCCCAAAAATATAAAAAATTTTACTATGTTTCATTATATCCTTAAAAAAATTACGTCTCTTTAGATAAAGCTCAGAATAGATAATAACTTGCAACAAATTTATATATATGTATATCATAATTTGATTTTGCTTTAAATATGAATTTGCTCGGTCTAATGATATGAATTATGAAAATAATTACGGTATCTAGTGGCGCGGAAACAAACTTCGTCAAAACTTAGTATAAATATTGTACTTTTTCCTATCTTGAAGTCTAATTAAGGTACAGAATTTCACAAAATCAAATAAGGAATAAATGAACCAGAAAACGAAAAATTCTCTTTCAAGTATGTAAACAGCGTTATATAAGATATATTAAATAGCTAAAACATTTACAAAATTAATAGAAAAGGAAGTGGTGTCGACAGTACTTTGTCGATTTCACCGTCTCGACTGAATTCAATAATGTCACTGACGATGCCTGACCGCAAACACGAAGATAAATCGCGATTTCGCTCGAAGATAGTGCACCGACGGGAGCGATGAAGAGACGGTGAATTTCAATTTTGACGTAGAAAATCTGTGACGCTCCGCGCGTCACCACGCGGACGACATGAATATCTGTATATCCAAGCTGTAAGCTCGCACACGCGTTGTGGAATGAGGACGGCTATTCACCAGATACCGGCATAACCGGGAAATTGCGAGATCGTGGAAGGTTCTTCATAACTACAGGCGCGCGCGCGACTGCTTGGCATTATTACTCGGCAAGTCCTCCACGCGCGATATAAGGAGTGCAACCCTAAAATCCTTTAGGCCCAGAAGGAAGAACCGCGATGAGATGGTGCTAGAGATATCACAGCAACAAAGCCATACGGAGGAAACGGAAGAAATAATAGGGAAGACGTTTATTGCACCCGGTGTGAAGAACGTTGTTCAAAAGATAAAGAATCTCGTTTAGTTTGACGATAACGCGTACAACGGGAATGTACATGCCACAGAACTATCCGTAAGAGAACAGTTTACAAATAGTATCATTGGTAGTGATCTCACGATGTTGCTTTCTTTATATAATTTATTCAAGATTTCTTTCAGAAAAATATAATATAATAAGATAATATGTTAATAAAAATTTGTAGCTAGTCATATTATAGTCTATTAATCTAATTATTTAAATAATGAAAACTTAGTAAGCTCAATAAAAGTCAAGCGACAAAATAATATTACATCGATAGTAAATTTAAATGCAATGCATGTGTTAAATAAAATTATTTATAATTTTCCTACCTACATATTACGAAATTTTTGTGGGACAGGCATATACTTTAAATAATACTGCTCTGAAAATTTCATTGGTAAGATCATAAAACATCATATCACGAGTATAAGCAATATTGTGATATATTATTAAATTGCTTCTTGTCCCATTAAATAAAAATACAAATAACTGTATATTAAAATAAAATTAAGTTACGTATTTAATAGAAATCTGTAGGACAAAGAAAATTTTCATTTTGCAAAATATTAATACTCACAGTGTTAATGTTAGATTAAAAAAGTCAAATTAAATATTTAATTCACATTTTGTTGCCATTCGGAAATATTTGTTTCGTAAATCGAAAACGTGAACTGACTGATGTCAAACAATCCTGGTGTGAGTTATTCGGAACTCGCTAGTTGAAAGAAAGTAATTGATATTTATAATATATCAATTGACATACATATGTGTTTCAGGTTTCTTATTCCATATCCTCATTAATTATTTCATTTAAAAAATGTTAAAAAAAGTGTCGCTTAAAATAAGAATACTTCTCGAGTGCATAAAAGCACATTTCATGCTAACATGCTTCCTGGATCTCGTAATTGAGCTTTGTCGGATGAATCCTGTTACGTAGCAGGTGACGACAATGACTTGTGTAACGCTAACAGTGGAGCAAGCTTAAGTAAGCTCATGAGAGTAAGGGAGAGTAAGGGAGAAGGCAATGTAAAAGAGAGAGAGAGAGAGAGAGAGAGAGAAATCTACTGACAATTATGTCGAGTATAATTGTAATGAGATTTGGAGTGCGAGACATTAAATATCCCAGTCGCGTATGAAACTATGGAGTCTTCTAGGATGTATAATTAGTTCCCGGATTTACTTACAATTTTCGTAAAGAGAATGATCCTAAATGACATCAATGTATATAGATAGCAATATAGCAATATAGCAATATAGCAATATAACAATATATTTTCGGTAAAATTTCTATCTTCGCTCTCTATACCTTCCGCGCGCCGAAATATCTCCTCCTCGACTTCCTCACAATCGGAAATCAATAGCAACGCCACCGTAACAAACCCATTGTTTTCGGTCACCCCTCAAAACCCATCCGAAAATTCCGAATCTCCGTCCTGAGGTATAGGCGGAAAGAAGAGACCGTATGATTTTTCATTTGTCAGAATACAATATCACTGATTAATCAAGTGTCGACATTTGTCCCATTCATAACCACTTGGTGCGCGTGATGAGAAAAAAAAAATGACTTCGCTTCTATTCGAATAGAGAAGAATTCTTATCTCGGAAAAGGAAACCTTGTCACATTGATTTTTTCAAAAGCTTTCACATTAACGAAAAAAACCTTCTACTCGAGGTTATTTTTTTCCACTAAGAAATGCTGCCGAAATTAATGATTTGTGCCATTTCCCTATCGTTTACTCGCGCACCCTAGCCACACGTTATAGCAGATCATAGCAAATCATTAAAATTATAAGAAATGAAGAAAGGAATAGTTATCTCTAACGAAGATCACGATTGCGCCTTGAGATAAATGAACGGAAATATTACGCAAATTAAAAATGATGAAGTAATAGAATTGGAATAAGAAAAAAATGTGTAATGAGACGGTTGCGTCCGCACGCGAAAGAATGCGACTCGGAAGGTACCAGTTTCTCGAAACTGACGTTGTAAGTTTCCGAGATAATGTAGAAAGGCAAGGGGTATGAGGGGGGAATGCAATAATGCAATAATGTACTCTTGTGTCTCGGCCCGAGAAAATTTACAGTAAACGTTCGTGTTATTTCCGCGGTAGAGTTTTTCATGAGGGAACACTACCGCGAGAGGATGATAACGAAAAGAGACCAGATATTCGCGGAGAACGTAGAAACATTTCGATAGTGCTCAAGTTTTTACGGTAGAAATTCCACAACAGACGTATCATATATATAATAATAATTTTTTTACTTGAACGTTCAATTTAATAAATGCCCGACAGATTTAGAGTCTTCTATAATTATCGAAGCAAAGTATGACAAAATTCCAAATGGCAAAGTTCGTTATTGCGAGTATAATTTTATAATTATCTTATATAAAAATCTATTTCTAACATCCAGACTCAATTATAAAAATATGAAATAATATTCTATCTCTACATACAAAATACAGAATAAATTAAATATAATGAATAGCATAAAACGTATCAGCATTTTGTGAATTTAATATGTAGTAGATTCTACGCACAATGTAGCACAAAATGTCAATAATGTATGAAAACTTAATTATGTTATAATTATTCTTTTTATAAAAAAATCGATTTACCTAATATTCATTTGGTAAATACGCTACAAATTTGTACAAAGGCATTGCAAAATATGACATTGCATTAAAAATAATCGTATAATAAAATTGATAAATCTTGTACAAAGAGAAATTTTAAAAAATACGACATCGTATATCAATAAAATAAATTTTCCTCTGATTTATACTCTACACTGTGCGTATAAAGCAGCAATTTCGTGTTGCTCATGACAATTCTGAATATCGATCCATTAAACCCAATGCAATTAACAACCATGGCGGAATAACGCGCAGCACGACGTAGACGCACAAAGGAAGGCGTGGCAATGTTCGTCGGACCCTTAATGCCAATGCCAATGTCAGGATTTTCCCGGTCAATCACCTAAACATCCCTATCTTCGCCTCGAAAGTTCATACGCACCCATGACGACTTCGCTCTTTCTCGCAATCAAGCTTTTCCTACCATCGCTTTTCCTATCATCGTCCAGCGATAACTTTTCCACTCACGGTATTACACTGAACTGACTGAGTGAAAAATATAGGGGAACATTTTACCCCTGCAGCAAGCACTTGAGTCGAACCTTAGGGGTTGAAGTATCGACTGCACGGCTATGACAGATCGCGAGGTTACCGACGTTAGAGCTTTTAGCTTTCTCTATCGCTTTTACCGTTTGTTCATTCATATGAAACGATGATTAAAAATTGCTGTAATAAATATAAGTTTCACAATATTTGTTTGAGAGGATACTAATAATTAATCGCAAAATTTCTGTGTGCAAGCCATTTAAGAAAACCGAAACGTGGAAGCAATAAAGTAACGTATTTAATTGTAAGAAGCTTTCAATATTTTAATTTCATGGCCGTTCATCAATGATACGATCCTTGTTGTTAATATAAAGATAAAAGAAAGAAAAAAGGAAAGACAATGAGCGAGTTTTCAATAATGCCATGCAAACACAGCAATTAAGCAGCTTGAAAGTATTGTTAGCCTTTACAGCTTACCTTAGCAAATTGCAATAAACTTTAAAAATATAGCAATGTTTTAATATAATAATAGCCGATTAGAATCTTTATATTTAGCACGGTTCCAACAAAATGAAACTAATAGAACTAGGAATAATATATCACGTTTTTTCTGTGATACACAAATTATTATGTTACGCATATATATAAATAAATAAATAATTTTGCTAATACTTTTTGTTTAAGGAATTCGCACTAAATGTACATCAATATTAATTATGTCCAACATTAATACACAAATTTTAATTCATTCATTCGCAAGTTATAAAGTTATTTTTACTCTAATTTAAAATATGTCCAATATTACTCTAAATAAATAAAAAAATAGAAACTAATGATGAAAATACGAGCAAACTTTATGCGAAAAAAAGTTGTTTTTGATGTAATTGATATAATTGGTTTACCTTCTGTTTGTCCAGAAGATGCATGATTTCGTCGATATCGCCGACAACCACAGATTGTTGTCGCAACATCTCTTCTTCAACCGTAAGCCAGTCACGTATCTGCAACGTAACCAAACAAACAATAATTATGACACTATATCAATAATGTTGTAACAAAAAGTAATAATAAATAAATGATATATAATTAATCATTACTATATCATTACTAATCAATAATAATTATAATATTATAATAAATAACTACAGTTTTGTTTGGAATTTTCTTATATGTAACAGTGTTTTTCTTACTGGTTGAATATGTATATATATTTATTCAATATACAAAAATCTTAATCAATATTTTGCCCTTTATTATATTTAAAAATTCTACTATGTGATATAAAAATAATATAAAAAATAATATTATTGACAGAAATAAAAATAATTTTAAGCAAATATAATTTAGTTTCAAGACAAGAATGGCACTAATTAATGTATCTTTGATTCATATCGTTGATCAATTCGTAAATCGATAATCTATCTTAATGGATTAATCACAAATTAGCCATTAACTCAAACGCGTCAGTAGAAAATATTTCCATCGTCCGAAAGTGGTTCAAATCAAATGGAAAAGAGCGAAAAAGGGGAGGACCGGAATTAGAATATTTGCTGCCGGAAATTAGTAGGGAGTGTCCGTTCGTAAGTGGCCGAGTTCAATTCACCTCGATTTTCGCTAAGAGTCGAGAATAGGCGAAAGCTGAATGTATGAGATGTCTCCTAAAACTTGCGTCAAATTTCAGAGGCATATTTTCTAATAAATTTGAAATTTAAATTCTTGAATATAAAAAAATCTTGTGTTCATAGACATCGACGTGTTGATAATAGCCAAAGTAAGTAATCGCGTGTGAACTTTCAAGAGAACAATTCTCGATCACGAAAAAATCCGTAACATGATTACGCTAAATGAATTGAGTCGCTATTGTGCAGCATGAGTGAATTCAATTGCATCACAAATTTACATTTTCCAACAGTCATTACGAAGAACAGTTTTTCCTTGTAAATTGCTTTATTGGTGCGTTTAATTAAATATCAAGGCAAGTTGCGTAATCGTATTTCCATTACAACTACGGATTGTAAAGCCAATAATACATTTAAAAGCTCATCCGCGCACGCGCGCGTAACGCTTCGCTAGACACCGGAAATATCTCCGCTGGCAATTTTAGCGTGCCTGTTCACTGTGTATCGAGTTCTAGTAGAAATACTTCAAAAGATTATAGCAGTCAAATAAACGTTTACGGCAAACAATACATTGAAAAAAACCCATTCTCGACCTAACGCCCCCACTGATCGATCGGCGACGCAATAACAAACATGCAAGAAACCCAAACTAGCATTCGACGAGGGTTTGTCCGGATCGCAAACGTGGAACTTTCGAGGGAGTCGATAAATCGCGGAAGAGATAAACCGTAATGCTACAGGAAATTAAGGTCTCGCTCGGTCCGGCAGCCCCCCGGAGTCTGCCACCTAGACTAAGCTCCTGGGCTCGTTCCGCCTTTCGCCCACCCTTGTTCGACTCGAAGCGGCCTTGATTAAGTGCCCGTTGTCGAAGAATGATCATATCTTGCGTATTTTCCGCCTCAAAATAACCATCGTAGGCCCATATTGTATACATTTTCATAATTTATGATTAAACTATTTTTCTTTTAAGTGCATAGTATAAAAATAATAAATATAGTATTGAAAATCTTTCTAAAATCAATGTTTTACATAGATTTTTGCTAGAATTTTAACGAAATTTATAATCGTCTAAAATCATATTTG
Source organism: Cephalotes varians (assembly GCA_037157785.1). NCBI lineage: Eukaryota > Metazoa > Arthropoda > Insecta > Hymenoptera > Formicidae > Cephalotes > Cephalotes varians. The sequence continues at coordinate 699,911 of JANQDE010000014.1, forward strand.
CGTTATTCCTAAAATAAATAAATTATTTAGAAACTTCAGAAAGAGTTGAAAGTAATTGACATATAAAACTGAAAATAGTTGAGTCTTTCGATCAATCAACGAGAAACATAGTAAAATCCGCGTTTCTCATTTGTTTTTTAAGGAATATGTTAGAAAATAATATATCCTAATGTAAAGTAAAAGCTTATTCAATCCTTCTAATTATTAATTTCTAGATAATTTAAATACAGTTTCCTCGCTGAAATAAGCTACAAAATTTCACAAATAAATTTATATATGTCTAAATATGATTTCCGCTATCAATATCCGTCACAAACTATTATATATTCAAAATTATTGTACTCGTTATACTCAAAATCGTTAAATTAAGATTTTCTGTCTAAGAGTTTACAATCGATTTTAACACCCAAACAAAATACGATAAAATGTACACATCTCCCTTCGGAAATCAACTGTCAAAAGCAATGCTTGGCAACGATCGAACCGCGCGACGGTCCGTATTTTTATTAAACTTTAATCGTAAAACATCACGTCAAAAAAAGCTTTCTTCTTCTTGAATACGCAACTGTTCTTAGCTTAATAGTCGAAAACAGCTATTAGTACGCAAAAATTTAAATTTTATATAAAAAAATATGTTTTATAATTTATTATATATATATATATATATATATATAATATAAATTATAAAATATTTAATATTAATATTAATATATAATATTTTAATATATAGTAGTTATATGCATTTTGCCCAAAAAGCAATTCTCAATGGTATTATTTCCAAACGACAATACACGGAAAGTTAGCGCAGGTGTACTTTACACAAGTTACAAAGTTTCTCGATTGTCTTACAACTTTTTCATGCATCAAACGGTTCATTGAACAAGTTGTTTCATTTTCTTTCTATCGCCTCCCTTTCGATCGAGACTTTTGTTATTATTGCTCAGTGTTTAACAATTAAAAATAATATATTTTTAATAAATCTGTTATAGAATTTTAATAAAAATGATAAAAAGCACTTAAAAAATATTTCAAAAAATGTTTAATAATTATTAAACAATAGATGTTTAATAATTAAAAAAGGTTTATTTAATTAAATATTTAAGTTTAAATCTATTCTTATTTAAATATTTAAGATTAACCGACTGATCAACCTTAAAAAAAAAAAAAAGATAATCACTATTATCACAGTTCTAACGACTCTTCCCTCCTGTCTCTTTTTCCCCCATACCCTCTTCCCCTCACCCCTTCCCACTGAATAGCGAATATATATAGGGAATCCTTCAGAGGAGCAACTTAGTATCAGATTGCTTCTCGCCCTGATGAAGTGAACTGCAATGTTTACAAAACGTTGGCATTAAACAATGGATCAAGACACGGAGACAACCCGAAAACCTCTCAGCACTTTAAAAAGAATACCCGTGGAAGCCTTAAAACATAATGTTTAATAAGGCAATACTCTTTTTTATAAATATATTCCTGTTATAATATTATTTTGCATAATAGAAATTATACAGCAAAACATGTCAAAATTTTAATGATTTGTATAGGCATTATATAATATGTGTATGGATATATACACGATTCTGTTTCCAATAATTAATTCAAAATTAATTTAATCATAATAATGTGTGTATAGAAGTATTCTTACATTGTTAATTTCTTGTAATATTTGGAAAAGAATGTCTGCTATTTCACTATTTCATGCAGAATACATGTAAGCTTAAACTAGCCTCACATATTTTATCGCAAGACAAAATATGGAGATCAAGAATCCAATAAACTGAATACCGCAAAGAGACTCAGTTTCAAATTATTGGAATGCTATGCGGAAACGCGAACACGGAAATTCAGTATGGGGGAGCACACACTAACATCGGAGAACTTTCGAATATGAAATTTGCTTTACATACGACGAAAATTCGCACTACCGTATACAAGCTCTTTTTGTCCACAATAGTTTTCAGCATTATTCAGGAAATATAATTTATCAATCGAAAATACATATAAGATAAAATAATATTAATTAATTCATTATAATAGAATCAGAAGATAATTAAAAAAAAAAAAGATTATTTCAGCATCACGCATAGAAAGTTAGTATAGAAATAAATAATATATTTTAATAAGTTAAACTAGACTGTGAATAATACAAGCAAATCTTCTCTATTTTCTTGTAATATATTTTCATTTAAAATGTAATTAAATAATATTACGTGTTGAATTGATAAATTATAACATATCAATTTTTCAGTGTTTCTGTATTTCTCTTCTTTAAACGCTCAAACTCTTAAATTGTACAATTTTCTTACAACAAATCATGAATATCATTAAATCCATAAAACCATCTGAAACAAATATTTTTAAATCAACGTCGAATAGATAAAAGATAAAAATACGCAATATATCTGAACAAAATATTTCTGTTTACATCATTGAGACAATCGTTTTCACACAACGAAATGCCCCATGCCTCCATTAATGTGACAAGTGTAAAATATGGTGTGCATAAAATAAAAAATAATCTATTGTTATGAATCAAAATAGAATTTCATTGGCAACTTGATTCCTGCTCAAGTCTTGTTAGCTCGAGGCCTCTCATCGCTTTATGCAAACAGCACAATACTTGTCAGTGCGACAGCGTAGCCGGAAATAGAAGCTGGGAGATAGCTATTATGGCGTTGGAGTCTGACTGTTGACTCGGCAAATAGGAAAAGCTTGCTGGAGCCTATGCAATGTTTGCTGAGACATTGGTAAAAGTTACCTGGACAATAGGCAAAGATGTTACCGAAAAATATTTGTATTGAATCTCATATCATAATTAACCATTAATTTAATTGTTAACGCGCTCTCTCTTTCTCTCCACCATGAACATCAAAATAAAACTAAATAAAATTAAAATATAGCATAATTAAGACAAGTATAACCTCGATTTCTCCTAGCAAGAAATAAATTATGTCAAAATTAGATCAAAAATATTTTATCTTTGTAAAGAGCGCATAAAATGTCACGTTTGAAAAAAAATTGTAATGCCGCTCTGACATGTACAAAAGGTAAAAAATATTTTACAAAATATAAACGTGACAGTTAAATCATAAAAGTTCAAAGAGAATAAATTCTTGAAAAACAGTTGGAAAAGAAATTACGCCAAGCTCAAATAAAATAAAAATCTGAGAATTTTATGACAGTTTGCACGATTATATGTGTTTGCTATGTGACTTTAATAAAAAAAATGCTTTTTACAAAGATGAAACTAAAATAATAAAAAGTAAGATCAAAACAATGGTTAGAAAATAGATACAAAATAGATATGTTTCGTTAAAGATAGTATGATTCGATAATGGTCGTACAAGATCGTACCGTAATGAAGAAGATATATTTGAATTTAAAGACTTGCGGGAGATAAGCAAAAAAGATGTAGCGCGAATCAAAAAGATATTCTTTGAAAATTTCAGGATATTAACATTTACGCATAAAACATTGATCACGTAGATCAATGTAGCTACCGTCCCTACTGAATTAAATTTATTGCGTTGGCTAAGTGCGTCCTTCAATTAAATTTCCATGCTATAAAAGACGATCAATTTCCACTCTGTCGAATCATCGAAGGAAGCATCCGGTATAAGTATAAAAGTGTAGGATTGAATTAATTTATTTAACCATATTTCCTAGATTGTACACCTAAGTTATGTCCGTCACAAAAGAACAACACAGATACAGAGAGTGAGGATCAGTATGGCGTAAAGGGAGAGAAACCGGCAGAGTAATTTGATAAAATTGACCGAGTTATACGCTTGCATGACCCTCTTTCTCCTTGCGCTGTCCACCGTCGTCACACAAATCTAATTCCTATCCCTGATAAGGGAATACGTGCCACCAATTGCAGAATATTCAGTCGAAATTACATTTCTTTCAAAATTTGCCGTCGTAACCAGATCGCGATCGAAGGAAAATGCGAACTAGAAGTCGAGGTCGCGAGATCCCATGAAGCATTCTGACGTGATAAGAAGTTATTGCTGAGACAACAATAAATAAACTCTGAAGACTCCATTTGCAATTCCGGCAATAATTCTCTTCAGCTATTACTGTGCATTCTGCACATCTTTCGCTTATCGTTCACGTAAAAAGTTCATTAAAACGCTCGAAAATATTACTGATAATAAAAGACTATTCAAAAAATTTATGAGATCTAAATTAATAAAAATAACATTCAAATAAAAATAACAATAAATAACAATAATAATAAATAATAAAATGATAAAGTATGATAAGAAATATTGGAAGACAATATAAACAGACTTTAAAAGTAAACGTTCAAAGATATTATAAACGAGTAGATTCATTAAATTAGTATGCACTTTACAAAATCGGTGAGGTGCAAAAACGTGACGAGAAAAAACTTTTATTGCGACAAATTTCTAATAAATAAAAAATAGAAATAAAGTTGTCTAAAAAGACAATATTCTTAGTCACAGAAACTTTCGTTATTCACAAAGTTAAAATGTCACGCACGAAACACCATCCAATTATTCTGTGACAGTTTGACATCTACGTAGAAAAAAAATACGTATCTCCCCTATTTCCGTATTCTCTCTACTTCACTGGATTTATATGTAATTTATGACGAACTGTATTCCAGAGAAAAGAGAATAAAGTTTGTTACCGTTTTACAAAAGCCGCTGCGTGTAAACAAAAACGAAATAAGAACGTGAAGAAAATTAACTTTTGATATTAATTCATTCGTAAAAATGGAAAATATTATTTTTATGTAATATTTTCTATTTCAAGTCTATTCACCCGCAAATATCCTTCAGAACCTATGTAATTTTACACTCATTCAATGATTACGGTATTGATATGAGACATCAATATTATAATACGGAATACGTATAATATATTATGAGAGATATCGACCAAATAGATATATATATCATTCTACTCTGAATACTAATTGTGGAAAGCGGATCCAATTTAGCCAACACCTTGATAATCAAGTTAAGACTCCTCGCCCATAAGGGACATTACAATACTGATGTGCACACAGAATAGCATATCGCAATATGCTCGTGAACTTAATACAATTTACAACAGCGTTTTAATTTACGTTTACAAAGGAAACGCTTTTCTATCAGAGAGAACAAGCATGTTCCTTTTAGCTGCACTCTTTCTCTTTCGTTCTTTCTGCAAAGCGTGTATTTTTCCTAAGTTTAAATATACAGTCTAAAAAAAGAGAAGAAAAAAGATCTAATATCGTACTCGTTAAAGTTCAAAAGGAACGCAATATAATTAAACGCGTACACGTATAAAACATATGCATTGATTTAACAATACTCTCCAAATCGAAATCAGTGAAATGTCATTGATTTCAGTGCTATACTTATAACTATATCAATCAATGATATATGCACTGTCTTTCAGTGATAATACACTGATTGTGATTAGTGAAAGTACTTCCCTCTTAATCAACATTGCTGAGAAACAGTGAATACTCACTAATAATCACAGTTATAAGTATAGCACTGCAAATCAGTGAATAATACACTGATTCCTATTTAGAGAATACGTTATTATATATAATCATATTTTTACTTTTTTTCTACGTTTAATAAAAGCAGTTTCCATGATATTATGCCAATACTAATCTGCGTTTCAATATATGTACAAAAAATAGATTAAATTTTTTTCTTTTTGTTTGTCAGTTAGGCGAATTGAAAAATATGTGATTCCACATACAAGGTCACATATTTTTCGTCGACATTCACTCGGAGACACCTTACCTTATTGTCGGAATCTAGAAACGCGCGTTACGTTGCCATATTCTCATCAGTTTCTCTCCGCGTCCGCGTAATTTATGCGCTTTAATTAGCTGAGATGCCTGAGGACAGACAAGCTCTTGCCGTTATCGTAACTCCACCATTTTCGGCGACCGAGAAAACGACGGAAATTCGCAACTTCACGTTTTGTGTCCAAAGAAAGATAGCTTATAGAACAAACACATCTAGAACAACGCATTTAGATTGCAAGAGAAAAGAATCAAACTTGAGCAAAAATAAATCGCAAAACATTCGAGAACCCTTCATTGGGAGTTATTCCATCCCCTCGGAGCAACACTAGAGTAATCAAATCGATATCTTCCAATTGGATTTCGAAGATAACCGACCATTAATTATTATCTGTTACTTGAACCTCTTCCCTAGAGACATAATATCAATTTATCAAATTGTTAACTTTTCAGTGCCAGGCGAAAACACGTTCCATATAAATAAAGACAAACATAAAGATAAAATATTTTTCCTTGATAAAATTTTACTTGCAGACTGCTATTATACGTAGCTTTTCAATTTGCAATATTAAGTTACTTTGGAGATAATAGAATCTCGGATTAAAAAGCGTAACTAGACCAATTTTTTAATTATTATAATATATATGTAATATAAGTCTTAATAGTCTACTTGCAACATTAGTCTATTTGCAAATTTTATCTATAAAATACTTAAAAGCTTATTAAAAAAAAACTAATTAACTAAAAAAACTAATAAAATCTTACACAATTGAGAAAACATATAAAAATTATTAATTAATTTTTCATTACAATGAATATTTTCAGATTACGTAAGCATAGATTAATCCATATTGTATAATAATAATAATTTTAATCTCTATTATTGTGCATAGAATGTAAATAGAATCTAAATAATTCTAAACCAATAGAATCCAAATAAAATAACAGACTTGAATAAATGTCGAATGTATTTTTTTTCTTGGCGTGTATTTTTTTCGGCTACACATCCTTCACGTGTATAAGTAAGCTTACCTGAAGCACTGATTTATCGAGTCCTGCGACGAGGGTTGAAGCTGAAGTAGAGGGTGAAGGTGAAGACGAAGCCGAGGAGACGGAAGCAGAGGGACTGCTAGTCGCTACGGGGGTCGACGGTGACGAGGGGGCGGGAGAGGGTGACAGTCCCCGAGAGCCCCCTGCAGCTGCACCCGCCGCCCCCGATGCTGCGGTGCCTACACTCCTTTCCACTTCTGTAACAGGGAAACAAAACCATATCTCCATTAGAGTGTAGCGTCGTGTCGTAAAAGTCGGCCGTATCTCCTGCGGTCGCCTGCCGACGTGACGAAAATTGATGCGCTCTCGGCGCATCAAGAAGCAAAGCGATTATTCAGACATCCGTTTCAGCGACGCTTCCGTGCCGTCCCATGTATACATTGAATTATCGATCATTCGAACTTATCGACGATAACGATTGTCACAAGTCACACATGATTGAAAAGCTATGCGACTATCGACAGATCAGAGATCTGAATTATTGAATTTCCAATCGCATGTTGTTAGTTAATAAAAACACTAGCATTACATATCAGATAAAAGATATTCTGGCATTACCCTCTGTCAAAATTATGTTTATCATTCCTAGCTATATGTAATGTTTGTTTCACAAAAGAATCGTTTTGTAAATATATTGAATTTCTTCACACACACACACACACACACACACCACGCGCGCGCGCGCGCGCGCGCGTGTGTGTGTGTGTATTAAATTTTTCTTCTAATATGTCATAAGATTCATATATAAAATAATTCAAAATTTTCTATATATACATATATTCCTTTAAATTACAATTTCATTTATCTGACTTTTGTTATATATATGATTAAATTGCAGTAACAACGGTATATAATTCAACTTGCAATCGTAAAAGAAAAGACCTATTTTTGTTTAATGTTCCACTTTATGTTTTTCATGAAAACTAGTAATTTTCCGGACGACCCGCTGTTGCTGTATTCTTTCTCACGTACGGTGACACAATAAAACAGGAAAAGAAAATTCGCTCAGGGGGAGAAAGAAGGAACCGAGGGGGAAATGGTTTCGAGGCACGTACCGAAGAATGCACGGTCAATTCATTGAATAGGGAAGTAACTTTCATAGTTTATAAGTTTACCCGCTTCACATCCTCCCGGATCGAGTCGGAGCGAGATCATGGCGGATCCCAGGTGAACCCTACGCAGAGTCGTCGAAGACGAGCTTAATGCCCGTCTCTAATGTAATTGAAAACTTTCGTAAACGCTTTTTCCTATCCCTCGATTTGTAATCCTCCTCTACCACAGCGTTTAAACGCTACTTAAAAACGCGTTGTGCCAATCAGTAATAACATGAAACTCTGTTTCTTTTCTTCTACTTATATAAATGTCATATAGCCCATATCTATGTATATATATATATATTTATTTTTTAATTCAATAAAAAAATAAAACAATAAATTAAATAATTTTCAATTATTCGTAATAGTAACTTGTAAAATTGTTGCATCCCTTGCAATAAAGACCTTTATAATATCAATTCGCAATGATTAACATTACATTCATTAAAATTACATTCATTAAAATTTCTGCAGTTAATGTTATTATGATATTAAAATTAAAAATGTATTTAATGCCACAATATATTTTACAATAAATAATATTTATCATGTAACTGTAATTTGTAATCGGTAAAACGGGCTCGTAAAATACATGAAACACATTTTGATTAATCAGTAATTAGTCATATAATGTACCCCTATTGTGCAAAATGTTCATACAACATTCATGTATTTATTATTTAAACAAACTAAAATGGAAGTCTTTGATAATTTTACAATTTCAATGTTATTAAGCGCATCCATTGTCATGTTAAAGAGATAAATCTCGATTCGATTAACAATATAAAAATTATATATTATTCTCTCTATAGAGATACTATAATTCAAAATAAAAATCGAATTGTAAGCACAATAAAATGCGCTTAATAACGTTGAAATTGTAAAATTATCAAAGACTTCAATTTTAGTTTATTTAATAATAAAAATCATTAAAAATGTTATAAACGCCAGTTTTTGTGAGCACAAGGAATACGAATATTTTTATTTCACGCTCAGTATTATTATTTGAACGTATTTTCTACAATGAATTATAAACGCGTGCTGTAACTCGAAGATTGCCTCCAGAGATCATAACTTATGCACGAAACCGTCACGGTCCAGTTTTACAGAAGCTATTATATTTTTACTCTCGGACTTTTCCATCCCGGTTAACCGACGAGCATTACCTTAACAACTGGTTTTGTCCTCGTTTTATTATCGAATTTCGCTGCGCTATCTAAAATCAGCAATATGAGAAGAAAAGGAAAAAGTAAGAAAACAGAGGCAGAGATCAAAAGAAAGCAGGGAGAAGCAAACGATGGAACGACGAGCAGACAGCATTCGGTATGAGAGGGCCAGTTTATCCGCGTAATTACTCACAAACCGCAAAACTTCCGCCCGATGAGAATATTTCTTTCTCCGGCACCGACGGTATTTCTCAACGCATTTGGTAAACTTCGAGAACAAGCTATATGCTCGCGACAAAACATTTTATCGACGGGGTCGCGGGAAATCAGTGGGCGTCCTACTAATTCAAAGCGAAAGCAGTTATGCAAACATACTGCGAAACATTCGCCGTGAAATCTCGAGGATATCGTCCGCCTTCAGAAGCTCAAATTTCTACACGTTCTACTCGTCCACTCGTGCAAATTGTGTGCATACAATTTGCAAAGTTGAGAATCGTACAAATCTCCGCCAAAGCAGTCCAACTTCCTCCGAGGAAATAGCTACCCCAATTTAAAGACTGACTTGTGTAATTTTGCGTCTCCAACAAATTGAACTAAAAATCGTATTAATCATGTTACTTAAACGTAAAATATGTTCATATCAATGATAAATATAGAATAAAAATAGATAGAATAATAATAAAATTCGTCAAATATTATGTGTACCAATATAAAATAACTTAAATAACAGCTAAAAACTTTACTATATGTTGTTATATATATATATATATATATATATATATATATATATATATATATGTAATAAACATACATAATTTTTAAAAATTATTATTCCTAAATGTTCTCTACTTATTAGAAAATCACTCTTGCATAATTTAAAGACTTTTGCTATTGTCATCGCACAAAAAAATAAAAAAAATKTTAAATAATAAGTTTAAATAAATAAAATTGTGAGAGAAAATAATATTTCAAACGTAGGAAATTCGTTGTACATGTCGCATTAGCATATTAAATAATCGTATGATAAATATATGAGTGCACGTACGTAAGCCTGAATTTCGCGAGAGAAGAGGAGGAACTTAATACAGAAGACACACAGGCTTCGGTGCATAAACCACAGAACGTTCACAAAGTTCTGTCATAAGTCGTCGCAACTTCTAAGCCCTATACACGTTGTTACATAGTCTCCGTGGCAGTTGGCTGAGTTACGATACACGCTAAATACATAATAAGCATGACGGTGCATATTCGGCCTCGCTTCTGTCCTATCAGATTATGGTAAGCAGGAGCGAAATCCGGCTAGTCAAGAGAATTGATCTACGCAAACTTCATACAAACTTCTTCGCGAGTGTTATCAAAAGATACAAACGATGATACAGTGATTCTGTACAAAATGCTTATACTTTTTCGCTTCTTTTAAACTTTCACATGTCATCAGATAATCATCTCGCATTCTGTATATAATATGATAAATTTTATTCAAATATAACATTGTTTTTATACATATAATTATCTTAATTTACTCAGATATTTCTTGCACGCAGTCGTATATTGAAAAATCTTCGATGTAAGAATGAAATGTGTTTTTTTACAAATTGTTAAAAAATCAAATCAGAAGGTTTGTATAATAAAAACAACACTAGAAATACACGATTTCATAAGTTATTTTCAAAGAGAAATGTGTATATTATAAACACATATATACATATATATATATATATATATATATCTTTAAATCCTGTTATATTCTATATAAAAATTTATTCTTACAGTGACAAGTATTAATTAATAAAAGAATAAATGCGAGCCATCTTTTGAACTTCAAAAGTAACAATTCATGCTTGGAAAAATATCAAATAAAGAATGTTTTATTCTAAGTTGCGATTGAAAAGCTTTACCTTTAAAATATCTTTATGAAAAGGTATTTTTTGAATTCAAAAGATGACTCGCGTTTATTCTTTTATTAATTTAGAAAACGTAACGCAAGTGATATTTCCTGATGCTGCACCACCTGAAGGAAAATGGTCCTTGAAGCGAGGACATTCGTAACACTTGTCGCTGCAACAGCTGCTATGAGCGAGTTATTACTTCCGTAACAATGGTAACGGGGATGGATCGTTTCCGATGCTGCATAACAAGCATGAATCATATAATTATCAATTATCCAACATTTATAACGCGTATCAAATGTGAAAAAACATATATTCTGATTAATGTAATTTAGACAAAATTATTCAATATAACAAGTTAATTTTCCATTTGAAAGCAACGTATGCTGCAACTAAATATGGAACGTGCACTGAGAGAAAAGTGTTTGATACTTGTGACTAATAATTGCATGGTAAAATAATTATGGTTAGAAGCTCCATTTTTATAATTATTACTGCTATATAATAATTATATTTATAGTTCTACCAAAGAAATATATAATTGATACCAAATTGACTAAATTATAGTTAAATTATGGTTATTGCAACCATTTTTTTCTCTCAGTGTGTATACTTGAAAATTTGAAATAAGCAACAGAATCACTAGAAGCTCAAACACGAAGTGTATGAGATAATAAACGATGTGTAAGCGCGCACGCGCGCGAGAATCAGGGGATAAATCTTTGACGTGACAATGATGTCTTATCGAAAAAAAAGTTTTTCACACGATCCAATGAAAAAAAATGTTTTTTCTCGATTATGAAATTAACTTGCAGCGTATTGATTGAATAGATTGCTACTTGTGACTAAATCTTGCAGCAAGTTTATTCAACTTTCAACAGAATGAAAGTGCAATCTTGCCCTGGTCAATGTGGTTAAACCAGATCTGAATAGCTTAACTAGATTTATGGAGTTCTTTCATTACTTTTTCAGAACGGGGTTAGAGAAGTAATCGGATTTTAGATTAAAGGCTCGTCCATTGACTTTGCTTCCATTCATTTCAACTTATTCTACTAAATCTCTTAGTTGCCAGACCAGAATTATTCTTATCTCTAATCAGCCTCTATGGTATAATCTTTTTAATTTTAATCCCAGTCTTTCCTGTACTCCCGTCTTATACGTAATCCTATTTACCCATTTAGAGCAACACAGAATTTGCAAGTATAATTCGTAATAAACACGAACATTAGCCTTGCAAAAATATATAATAATCCCTCCATATAATTCGAGAAATATTACTTCGCAATTTCGAAAAAAGATATGATTTTATTATTTTATCGAATATTGTCTGATCCAACTCTTACAAACGCGACATATAAAGATAAAATCCGAGACGAATTGCGAATGATAGAGACATTCTCGTACTTACATACATATTTATGATGTCAATGACGAGAGAGTAACGGTGCTACGCCAATATTTTTGCGGCGGTATAAAATCTCGCGGCGCTTGAAAGTACACGATTTATACCGTAAGAGGAGGAGTGATCCAGTTCAGACCATATCGCCGTTGAAGTAGAAATCCCTTGTTAGCAGGCTGCTACAACGAGGCAAGACGAGGCAAACGTCGCCGCGGGATGACCCACCGTGAAAAATAGGACAAATTTACAGCGGGAAGCATCAATTCTCTCCGTGGCAGCAGTTTTATTCCGGCAAGGCCGCGGGGGAAAGAAAGAAAAGCGGGGAAAAGGAAAGATACTTGGATCTCTCCTCCCAGTACTACAGAGGTGAAAAATAGGAAAGGCGCGTTGCGAACACGGCTTAAGCGTCCGTCTGTCCGCCTGTCTGTCAAGGATAAGTGATGTGACAGTACAACGGAGATGCGAAGGGAAAAGCGGAATAGCGAGAGAGTGGTCGTATAGCAACACGGGGAAGAAGCGAGGATGGGTCGTGAATGAGAGTGATGGATTGCACGGCGCCATCCACTGACACTCTTCCACCAAAGGGCAGGTCGCCCATTGTGCCACGGAAACCGGAACCCACAACTTGTGCCGTCTACATTTCCGGTTGGCTGAATGACGATCCGATCTGAACGGCAGCGCGAATCCGTGTCTTTCCTATTGAAGGGTCTTCGAGCGGGTATTACTGACAATGTGCGGTTTACGTAAATCTGGGCTTATAATTCGCGTCGTCTTCTTCTAGATTACTGCTCTTTATTGTCTAGATTATTCGTATTCACATTCATGTAATATAAGTAAAAGATAAAAAATCATTTAATTAGAATGTATTTTTACCATGACGGATTGCATAATATCTTTGACAATATTTAATAGATATAACTTACGACAAGCATTTTTTTCTCTATTTATCTTTGATTTTTCTTATTTTTGATACTTATTTTTTAACTAATTTTTTTTTATAATACTATGTATATATTAATTTATAAAATTATGAAAAATAGATTTTTCAAATTTTTATATGTAAGCCATAAATGTGCATTAATATGTGACAAAATACAAATTAAAAATAAAAAATTAGATAATTAATAATAAAAATATAATTATGTATTAAAAATAAAAAGACAGCTTTCAATTTTTTCTAATAGATAGAATAAGATCAGTATGTTATTTCAATCTTTGTTAAAAATTAATTAGCTTTAAAATTACTTAAAGAATAATCATATATAATAATAAAAATAAGACTTATAACAAGCGAAAAGTAATTCCGCTACTATATAAATAAATATACTAAAATTTATATTGCGGCAACTCAAATAAATTCACAGTATCGGCAAGCAAATTTCACAAGTAAAAGAAAAAGCGACGTAATCTTAGCATAGCCAAGAAATAGGATCGCAGAAATAAATATTCGCTGCTTATACAAGGATCAAATTGTGGGATTATTAATACTTGGCGGTACTTTTAACCGATAAAAATAAACGACAAGCTTAAAGAAAAGCGGAAAAAAACTAAAAAAAACAAAAGAGAAACAAAAAGATCCTGCTGCTGTTGAATTGTACGCCAATTAGCTTGTAGCGGTTTGAGACATAAATGTGACAAAAATGTGAAAGATAGCAAAAAATAGAATGGAATAACTAAACGCTAGGAATGTCTCAATATTTGTTGGAACGACATTTATATTTGATTCAGTATATTTATATATAAATGACAACTATATATGAGTATAATAATACATATTCGAATTTTTGACTTCATTAGATCACGAAGAAATTTAATTAACCTTAAGGAACTATTTAAAATATACTCGCTTTAAGTTTTATGTATTATTTGAAATTTCGCGGCAATATCTTTCAAAAATATACCGCGACACAAAATTTTAAATACAAATTTTAATATTATATATATAAATTAAAAAGAGCGATTCTCGTTTAAAAGTAACACAGAAATTTTCATAAAAGATCCATGAAGGAACTTGGATTGATTCGCAAGCGTACAAGACAAGATGATAAAAATATTCCTGTGGGAGATTATTAATATAATCGAGCTTAATCAAAAATAAATGAAAAAAATATGGACCATGCAATATAGCTAAATTGTACCAAACTTAAATTATATGAACAACAAGAATAAGCCAAAGCTCCTGCAAACATACAAACACGTTATTACGTTATTACAAAATGCATAAATTCTAATTTATTCGTTTATCCCTATTAGTAAAGAGAATATTGCGTGCCCGTGCATAATCAAAATAACTATGAATTCTGGCTAAAAAAAATTATTATACGGTGTGTGGGGAGAGGGGGGGGTGTAAATTTTGACGATGTCGAAACAAATTGCACATTAATGGACGTGAATTATCGTGACAGCGTCACAAATACGACTAAATTGATACAACCTGTACGAATGACGTATCAAGATTGGAATTAAAAGATTTCAGCGGACAGAGATAAAACGGAGGCTCCTTTCCTTCGTACGTCCATAATGACAGAAACTAAAATTATTTTTATTGAATCGTATGCAAAGATATAATAAAAAATAGTTTCAACACTAAAATTTTTCTATTAATAGATTAAATTTGGACAATGTCACGATTATATAATGTGAATTTATAATCAGTCGAATCGTTATATCTGTAAATAAGTAATGTTGCAATTTTTAATAAATTATTTTCCATTAAAACATAATTCCATTTATGATCAATTGTGCTTAAATAAAGTCACGTAATTTATGACTGAGTTTAATATTAAACTGATTATTAAGAACTGCAATGAATTTCACGAAAATCTCATAAACGCAGGATATAGCAGATAATATATAATAACTAATTTAATCGAGTATGGGCGAGGCCTACTTCCTTTCCAATAAAAGTCATTAAGTATTCTGCCGAAAAGTAGAAAAAGGAAAGTACTGATACCCCCCTCTCTGTGAAACCATCACGGCAAAGGACGAATTAATCTAGCTTCACGTAGAGGGACCTTTTCTGCCCCACGTTTTCGATGTAATTGAATCTCTCGTCTTTGCCAAGGCAATTGTACCATACCCCTCTTTCCGACAATCTAGAGCTGCTCTCTTACCGCGAGAAATTAATCTTCCTTTCTGCAGGAGCGATTCTATGATCGGTGAGAAAAAACAAAAAAGATCCATAATTCGACTCTGAATCGAGCACGAACACGTGTTTTCTCGCATCGGTGTCGATTAAAGATGAATTCATCAAACGAGCGTTTGTCAAATAATTAAGGTTAATTTTAAAATCAAAATATATTCACAATCGAAAACAAATCACAACTCTTACTGTTTGAATAAACTAATTGTTACTTGACAAAACTGCAATTAATTTCTATAAAAATACTAAAAAAATACTAATTAAGCAAGCTATAAATATCGTTCTCATTTGTTATCAAATATCAAGATAATTATTCATGAATAATTCATATATTAATTTTATCATATATATTTATACTGATATCCAAGCATGTGGTTTAATTTTCACTACGCAATCTTAAAGCAAAAACTAATAGATAAATACATGCTTCTCATTACATGCAAATGTAACAATAAAAGATTATCAGAATTTTATCTTTTATTTATTCAAAATATTAATTATTCTAATATTTATTCTAATAATATAACGCTAATTTTTTACAAAAAATATTTCTAAATAAATTATATATTACAAAAATACTTATGTCATTAATCAATGAAAATTGGCTGTCATTACATGATTTCGTCAGAAATACAGCCTTGGCCAAAAATATTAGGCACCTATATTTTTTTTATATATTTGAAAATTCTTTTATCTGTATTGTTTGATTACCAGCATTATACGTAAGTTTAAGGAGTTGTTGAAATAAAAGATAATTTATAATAAATGCCATAGATCAATAATTGAGCTAAAACGTTAAATAATAGTTAATGAGAGGCCTAATATTTTTAACCAAGACTATATTTATTATATTTATTTATATATTTATTATATTTAACAACAAGACTGTGCAAGTAGTAACGCGAAATAATACTGGAAAGCAACATCCAAATTCCATTAAACCTTATCATATTAGGATAATAGGATTGCTCTTATTACAGTCTCCTCGAACAAGGATTTCTGTTTATCAGCTCAAGACACTCCTTCCTCATTCTTCCAACTATATTCTCTTCCCGCAGAAAAGATCGAAGATGATGACGGAAAGAGAGAGGGAGATCGAGAGAAAAAGAGTAAGAGAGAGAGAGAGAGAAAGAAAAAAAAGGGCAAGRTGGTGGGTGGAGAAAAATTACTTTCGTGGCGAAACGTGACGGCAATACTAGAACGAGATTGCAAAATGCGCACCACGCTTAAATATTAGACGCCATGTAAACGAAAGTTTATCGACAGCTGGGCGCTTAGGCCAGCACTGAGCACTTTCCTTGAGACAAATTACGAGACCGTGATTGAACATTACTATCCTTAAAATTGGCTAGACTTCATTAGAATATTCAAGTCATATACGCGTTAATAGCGCGGGACTAAATAATTATCATATAATTACAATTTGAATCGAAACGTCTAATTTGCAAGTATAATTTGGAACATTCGCAAAATATCCTGTAATTGTTTCTCAAATATATAATCTCTGACAATATACAAAAAAAAATAGAATCATAAGAAATTTCATCAAAAATTATACTGGTTTTAAATAATTTGCTGGTTGTGCGCAAAAATATTTTCTTCCTTTCTGTCAAAAAAAAAAAAAAAAATATATATATATATATATAAATCATGTGCTTAAAGAAGTGGTCCATAGTCGCGAAAATTCTCTTGTAAAGAAGATTACGCTGCCAAGGACTTTCCTCATTTTTCGCCGCGACGATCCAAATTAACATATTCATAAGATATTTATCAAAGATTCTCTTTGACGCCCGTTACTTAAATATGTCGCTGGCACAACACAGTTTTTTTTCTTTATTTCATCCCATAAAAATTCAGTATCTTGTCATCGACGCTTTTAAAGGAATAAAGATACAAAGCTTATGTATAAATATCATCATAAAGTGCCACTGAGAAAATAAGAGGATGCATTTCAGCTATAAAATTTTTCACCCAAAAATGGTGATAAACCTATTTTCTCTTAAATATGATAGATGACACAATTTCTAATATTTCATTCCTCGCAAATAAATCTTTAATCAAGCGTAGCACTTGTTATGTTTCAACATGCGCTGAATGTATTATAATTTCCGATGATAAACTTTCTCGTTGCGTCAACAATTTCTCAAGCAAGCGATCATCTTAAATAGCAGAATACAGATAACTATGTACACGAATGCTTTGTTGCACTGGCACGAGACTCCCTTGATATCATGTGCATATTTCAGGAATGCGTATGCGTTAGTATAACACATGACAGTTATGCATATCTTTCACGAGGTGTTACGCCATATATTTATCATCCTGTGAGAGAAAGGGGGGAGAAACCTCCATTCTAATGCATTCCATTGATTTCATTGTCGTGATCAATTCGCAAGAATGCATCACGTGCGTTTCCTCGACATCGTATCACAAAGCTGACATATCACAATTGACAAAGGGATCATCGAAATGTCATTTACATTATCGCGTTATTCCGACTCTGTCGCATTTGTATTAGTCATAACACTATTGATGTATTGATAATATATTCAAAATGTCGAACATCACAAAAGCAACATCGATGGTTCAAAAAATAAGAAAATCAATATAAATTAAAATCTAATATAATTGATGATGCTGATAGATGATTTGCAGATGATATAACGAATAAAAGATAATTATTATAAATAGTAAATAATAGTGATTATTAAAAAAAATCTTTTATCGTTTTAGTGTTACTTTTATTTCCTTTCCGTGCACTCCGCTCGATGGAATTAAAAAATGCGTTAAATTTCCTTTGAAATATTTAACCGATGTATCGAGCTCTGCTCTTTCGCTTGCTTCTGCGTTCTTATTTCGGTCGGCTGATCTTACTCTACAGCAATCATTTTATCCTGAACGTACCACATCCTTGCCATCCGTCGATGCCGGCGTCGTCGCGACGTAGTCGTAAACTTCAGACACGAACGAGATCATCGAAACTCCCTGCTCGAACGGGATTCCTCTGATAAAAGCCCTGGCTCCCAACAAGCACGCGAATTACGAAGTTTACGACGTCGACGTTTATTCGCGGACGAAGTTGTTGTGCCGCAACAGCACTTCCATTAGCTCCTTCAAAGACGGATTAAAGACCAGCGTACAACAAAGAATCCGCGTATCAGAACCTGATTATTTAGAGTGGTCGTTAATGCAGAAAATAATTAGCAAATTCAATCATCAGTTCGCAATTCAATCATCAGTTCGTTTACTGAGGAACACTGTCATTCTTTTATATTGAAACAAAAACATATGAAGAATTAAGAAGATGTGTAAATTCGATTTGTATTAATAGAATTATTAATAACTGCTTTTAGTAATTGTTGTCTGCTAGTCGATGCTGGCGTATATAATACGCCAACGATTCAAACATTGACGATATATTGAAGATACATTAAAAGATTACATGATAGTTATGCGTATATTTCATCATGCCAAGATTGAAAGTTGTTATCGCAGTATAGTTCAATTCTTCTTTTATCGCGACGTCTGTTGTAAATCTTGTATCACACTTATCAATCTTGTTATTTTCTTCAATCTTAATTAAATCGATAATCTTACAATTCATCGGTTCGCATTCGTTTGTAACTGACAACGAAAGCGGAGATAGATCGAAAGCGAAGATATAAGTAGAGTTACTTGGATCGCTTTGTACTTCGAAGGATACTGATATATATCTTCAATGATGTATAGAAGTTTTGTAAGGAAAACTAATATGAAGAAATTTTTCAGATCTTTTCAGTATTACTAACTGACCATAGACGTTTTTATATAATAATGAAAGTTATAGTACACACACGATTAAACTAAATACAATACTAAATTGAAGACAATAATAATCAAACCATACTATTAAATATATACAAAAATAATTCTTATTAATTAAAACTAATTTATCTAACAATATATTTTTTGAAATTAGAATTACCCTTATCTCGATAATACAAATTATTGTAAATGTGCAATTGCGAAGACTTGAAAATGTAACGCTATGTGAAATGCATGTCCCTCCAATGATCATATCGGAGTATATGACAGCAATAATTTAAATCCGGAACATATCAAAGAGATAAGACCATATTCGGCTGACATTATCTGAGTTCAATATCAGGTGCGGGATATACAAATGCCTGGAATGACACCGCTGCTATATTTGATAGCAAAAAATTTGGTGTTACGGCATGTCGCTGTGGGGTTGGGCGGTACTTTTAGTTTACGAGTCTCGTTACTACTTTATCGTATATGTCAAGATCGATAACGTTCTTGCTATAACGATATATTTCCCGCCGGTGATCCGCACGCGGTAGCTTCGATAAATCCTGACGTACGATGTCTTCCTTCGTACTTCGTCATTCTCGGCCCCTTTCTTCCAACTCTCCCCGCCACTACATCGCGATATCCACGAGCGTGCTTGGACTTTAGATCAAATTTTTCTTTTTTATACGTCCCTACGTCTTGCGCAGTAAGCATTTGCGATGAGATGGTAGTAAAGAAATAAAAGAAAATATTACATTTTACCTTGACTCCTTACGTCTTCGAGAAATAAACAAACAAGGCGAGAAAAATGTGAAGGAAATTAAAAGGGAAAGATATAAGCATCGTAAAATTAGTTTTCTCCGCAATATAAATCTCGATAATCCTTATGTGCTACCCGGCGCGTTAGTTTACCGTTGCGTTTACCCGGAACTTTCATCGAGTACACAAAGAATGAAAACGAATAAAGGTAAAAAAGTTAGTACGAAAAAAACATTAGCTAATTTACATTTGTCTATTTTATCGGTAGAAATAAAAAAAGTTTTACACGAGAACCAAATTGTTTGCGCGACTATCAAGGAAATGAATAAAGCGTGTAGATACATCACTTAAACGAAAAACTTCTTCAATCCAGAGTTTCTTTGTATTAATCAAGAATCATTGTATTAGTCAGGAATTTTACAAACACTAAGATTCACAGTAAAAATATTTCAATCCATTTTAATCCGAACGTGATTAATTATATTAACGATGTACTCATCACAAATACTCATTACAACAACCTTTAGGAAGAGGTTCGCGTAAGAAACTTTGAAAACTGCAGTTTCTTAATATATCCAACTACGGAGTGAAAATAAATTGCTGTTCCGAAGCAGCTATTCTTCGTCTTTTGGCGTGAAATAAAAAAATTTATTAAGCAGCTGCGAATATTTAATAACATCGAGAAGGAATTTTCTCTCAAATTTTCTTACGAACTATGATAATTTTTTCTAAACTAAGAATATTATTCATTCAAAGAGAAATATTTTTGTAGACACGTATATATCTATATATATACATATTGGATTTACAATATACAATATTTACAGTATACATACTTAAAATTAACATAATTCATTTATTTTGATTATCTACGTAATTAATAGTAGTAATTTCATTAATTTTCCATAGTTATCAGTGCTTATCAATTTGAGGAACTAATTCCGCGTTTTGCGTAAAACTAAAATCTACTCATTTAACCGTATTATTCATTTTGACTCAACACTGATGATTTAGTTTCATCCGCAATAATGCATCATCGCCCTTGCGACGTGAAACATTAACTACCCAATCCTCCGTTCACATGCGTTCTGTCAGAATGAACCGAGGCTAAATATCGGCCAGATAGCCACAATAAAACCGTTCGCACGTTTTGCATTCCCGTGTGATTTCAAACACGTAACAACGCGCGGTACACCCGAGATTGCACGCGGCCGTAATAAAGGCCAGGTATGCCTCCCTTCATCGTGTATAGATATTAAACCGTGGTCGTTCATATCCATGGTGTACACCCCAGTGCACGATATGATGTTAACAAAATTCCACGAATCCCGTTGTCACCGCAAAAAATCGAGTGGAACATTGCCGGGGACAAACCAGATAAAAATGGAATGCAAGAGATGCGGATTAATTTTTCCAGATTTTCACGTTCTTCATTTATATTATCCCTTAACTTACAATAATATATGCACACATGACTTTTTTATTAGATTACTAATACGAAGAGAAACATAAATTACATGAAACATCAATCAAAACTTTCAAGCTAGTTTGATTTCATAACAAAAAAATTAAAATTAATTATTAAGCTGCAAAAAATGCAGACAAAATGTATGTAAAGTCATGTATTTAACTTGCTTTGAAATATCCTAATAGACATAATTTCAAAATTATGTTATTTATACAAATAATTAAAAAACTCTGCTTCATATAATATTTCACGTATATTGAATAACAATGTTGCAATTAATTAAAATTACAAAAAAAGTAAAATTTAAGAATTATAAATTATAACATGTCAAAACAAGATAAATATCGCAAAACATTGTTTATTTTCTTGTGTATGTTTTGCGTATCGCACTAAAATAAAAATGAAATAGACGAAACAAGCTCGAGGCACAACAAATCTTCACCAAAAATCTCATAACGCTTAATCACACTTGCAGTTTAATAATGCTCCTAGACAAAGCGCTTAAAACTATAAAAATACGTGCGTAATCATTAACGTATTATATGAAAAGGACATGGTTTTGGTGCAAGTAACACAGAGTGACTCTATTGTCACGCTATTGTCACTTAAGTGATTATCGACATTTAGGTATTCTCAGCTGTTAATAGCAATTTCCGACGACGTGTATGTAATGGCGTGTCTACGTCACGCACACCTTGAAAGCTCCAAATGTACAGATAAATCGAATTACACGCCGTTAATATGTGAGCAGCTAACGAGAGCGCTAACAGCGTGGAAATTATGCGACTATTGCCGAAGACTCATTTAATTGTTTCCAGACGAAGAATTCGCAATTGAATACCGCATCACGTTTCGCAAA
Organism: Cephalotes varians; assembly: GCA_037157785.1. Classification (NCBI taxonomy): domain Eukaryota; kingdom Metazoa; phylum Arthropoda; class Insecta; order Hymenoptera; family Formicidae; genus Cephalotes; species Cephalotes varians. Next base: position 722,308 of record JANQDE010000014.1, read on the forward strand.
CAGTATAAAAGTTTTCAAACTTTTCTTACAAAGTATCATTGCAAAATTTAAAAAATCATCGCATTTTGAAGTCAAATGAATAATTGCTATGCCTCATTCTTAAAATGTTCACATGTCAATAATTCATGAAATAATAATAATTATTATTATTAATCTAAAAAATAAAATGCAATAAAAATTGTACGATAGATTCAATTAGGGAGTTTAAATAAAAAATCAAATTCAATCTTTTTTATGAAATCAAACATAGAAGATTCAAATCTATGATTACTAATTTTATTATTTTGCTCCAATTATCTTATATTACTCTAATTGATTGCCTATAAATCGCAAATTTAAAGATATGAATAAATATATAATAAATATATATACGGAATAAAAGGTTTTTAAAATTACATTAAGCAATCGATTTTTGTATCTCAAAAATATCGTTCTAAAAAGACTGCTAAAGAACTCGTTGGCTCATTTCTACAATATTATCATTGTTGAAACGCAGAATAACGTTTTTCTGCAAAAGTATCCTAGATGAACGCCATTGTCAATTCAACCCCAATTTAAGTCGGGAAGAACTTTTAACAAACTTCTATTCCACCATGGAATTGGTAACTACAAGAACAAACGCTCAAGTCGTCTCAAAGTACGAGCATAATTTTACGCCGTGACTTCACCTGGCGACATCCTAAGGGTATTTGACATACTTGAAATTTCCATCGTGAGAAAATCGTGAGAATAAAAAGATACTTTTCTTTGCGAATTATTAATTAACGGACGAATTCAAAGAAGCTTCGACAATAAGATCATCTATGAGCACCTGTCTTAAATTAATTTTTACATAGAACTGAACGAAATTGTACTGTCAAACTACATTTTATTTTCTTTCATCTTGAAGCTCAATTTTAGAGGCTTTCAAGGCATTATTTCATCATTATTTCATTTTAAAACGGATGAAAGATCTCATAATGCTGCGTTTTTTATTCTATCCTGTGTGATTTTTTACAAGAAATAGAATTCCGCGTCCGTTTCACAGCGATGAGCGACTTTAATGAAAAGTTTATCTTTACTAAAACAAAATCTTTTTATACATTTTAGACAACTTTCAGATTACAAATCAGTTATAATCAATTACAAATATTCAAAAAAATCTTTTAAAATATCTTTCAGATATCTAAACATATCGAGAGATGCTACAAAGATATCTTCAACAAAACCTTTTCAGACAACTTTCAGATATCTTTTAGGAATATCTTGAAGATGTCTTTAATGAGATATCTTTTATATATCTTCAATCTCTTATATTCAATATTTTATATATATGTTCAAGTATTTTATACATATGTTTTATATATATGTTCAAGATCACGATATTTGCTGAGATTACTGGAGATATTTCTACAATAAATTTCATATTCCCGCAAATCGCCTTGTTCTTATTGCAATAAAAGTATTCGTGAAATCTATCACTTCGCCATGAATAAATATCACAGCCGATCGTTGCATCGATTCGATGTTCGGGATTCACAGCCCGTGCTCAGTATCCGTTGGCAAGTCACAGTGGAACGTGAAGACCGCTGTCGTGTCATATAAGAGCGGTCGAAATCCGAAGGGAGAGAAAGAGAGAAGAATGGAACAGGGGATACTAACGGCGGATACGTGTTTGTTTATGTGCATGTATGAGTGTGACGAGGGATGCATTCAGAGCAGTGTACCATCGTGTATCGAGCAAATATTGATTCCAAAGGCATATCTGTTTGCCTCGTGCCCGGCGCTTCGTACGTGTGTCCTGCGTATTCCTCCTCCGCCGCTATCAGAAACGATTTCAGATTCTACTTCAAATCGCGGCGATGTTTATCCGTAGCCATACATACATAATGTTAGAAGCCATGCGTACATAAACAGTCTCGTGGGTAACGTTACCCATATATAAAACGTAAGCTACCTACATCTTATCGAACACGAATAAAATCTAAATATTTTCACAGCACGCCTTTTCGAGATGAATCAAGAAAATAACTCGAAATTTATGTAGGCAGTACGTATCGATTAGTGAGACGTAATGAATAATCGACAGTTCCGGCAAACTAGTCCAAGCATGAGCCTAAGCGATAACGCTTGCGTTTCCGCAACAGAATTAGAACATGTTAGATCGCGTGAAATGGACCGCTGAATTGAAAAGCCGGTAATCCGGTTAGTCGTCGATATCAAACAGATCGTGAACTCGGTTCGTCGCGCTTTGTTTACGGATGATCGATCGGGCGTCGACGTAAAAATTCGATTTGGTAGTTGTATAGTTTTCAGCCATTTGTGTCTGGTGCGTTTAACGTCGCTTACAACCAACGCGATTAAACGCCACGTTAAAGCTATTCTTATTCGTTAAACTTTACTAACATTAAACCTTTCACGTGAAAACCAGCATTAAAATGCTGAATTTATAATTAACAGAACAGCAAGAAATGCGGAAGCGCAAGCAATCCTTTGTAAAATACAATGAGTGCATTTGATGTTGCGGAATAGTGATGAGAGGAAAAGGTTATAATACAATTTCTCTTATAAAAATCTTGAAATGGAAATGACTTTTGTGCATTATTCCAGAATTTTTGGGAATTTAGTTCCCGAAATGATATTAACATAATGTTTGTGTCTTTTCGACAAACAACTATAAAATATAATGTATTAATTATCCTAATTTCCTAAAATCCTGAAATACAAAATACGAAGTTTTTACTATGACTGTTAAAATTCTTATGCACTACTTTCTATGTAAATAAGCAAACAATGGAGTAGTAATATGAATAAATTTTTTAGCCATGCAAGCAAAGCGTTTGCTCGCAAGTAGAGATAAAATCAAGAATATTCCAAGACGTCGTCGGAGAAAAGTGAATTCTTCAAATGGCAATAAAAATATACGCCCGCGGTAATAGATGAATAAATTTATGCAAAGTTTTATTTTCTTTTGCCTCCGTCACTCCGCTTTCGCTATATTTTTCCCTAGAATAGCAATACATAGCGAGAAGTTGCCATTAGATAATGTCCATGTACAAAAGATGTTTCCTTAGAGCGTAAAAGCAACTGACGAAGAAGCACACGAAAACAGAAAATGCATATTTCAAGAAATTCGTGAGACAAAATGGAAAGAACGAGCTGGAACGTACGCATGGGAATAGCATCTTATATAGACGTCTATGTCGTCAAACCTTCCAAAAAGTTTGGAGATGTCCGAACTTCACAGACAATTGTCTAACACTGTCCAGCAAAATTCATGAATTTAAAAGAGCGTATAAAGAATCTAGCATGTGCGTCATTGCAAGTAATTATGTTAATGCTCGTAAGTTCCGGCAATTTTTAAAAAAAGTATTCTCTAATATTATAATAGTAAAAATAAGTATTCTAATAAAAGTTCATGTAAATTTTATGTTAATAGTAGGATACACTAATTATAAAAAAATGTAGAGTTAGCGCAGAATAATTTGATTTAATTTAAAATGATTTAATTTAAGTTTTTTTATTTATAACGATTATATCTTAGGTATTCAGAAAATTTCTTGAGAGATCTTTATATATTCTGAGAGATCAATTTCAAATTATATATTTTCCTCAAAGACATCAATAATTTGTAAAATAAACTGCATTTTCTATTAAACATTTATTTACGATTCAATACACTAAATATAAAGATTTATATGCATAGAGAATAATTCTCTTATAGTTTTCGATTTATAGTTTGTAAAATAATCTCTAGTGAGACTCGTATCATGGGCGTGTGACGACCTCTAAAGAAATCGAAGAAACCTAAAATCGGACTCGTAAAATTGTCGAATATGAGAGATCATAACTCGACTATCTCACACAATGCTTGAAACTCTTTAATATCACCTGCAAAATGTTTTTGACGTAATTTTTTAATTTGATTTTTTATTTTTAACTGATTGTCACGCACAAAAAACAAAATAAATTTTACAAATGATCAATCAAGAATAATTCAGTCGTTCTATTTGAATTCTATGTATTATAAACTTAAAAATATGTATTTTTTTGTTATGCAAATCTCGTATATTTATAAATTCAATAAATTGTTTTTGTCGAAATGAATTAGCATTTACAAAATTAACATAAAAAAATTTTGAAAATATTTACATACACATACATTAATTATTGCAAATTATGTAAAACATATCTGAAATTTAACAATAAATGTAAATTTGCATATTAATAATATTTTATAACCGAGTTTCAACACTGGAAAATTTCAATTACAGTTTTATGTAGAACATAAATGCAAGTCTCTTGAGATCTCGTTATCGCATCAGAAAATATCAAATTTGATATTCGCACAGTATCGGAATATCGGTAATTTTCCTAAAGTTATATTTTTTTACAAAAGTATACAATATTCCAAAATTATTTCAATAATTTCACAATTGTAATAAAAATAATTAGTTTTGTGAAGAATTTATGCGTTATTTTGATTTCAATCAAATAATCTTTTTCTTTTGTTAATTTAAACTTCAATTGTTTGTTAATTAACTTTTTTTGTTCAAAATCAAGTTGCCTTTTATTTTACGACATGTCTCTTGCAGTTCTATGTATAGCTTTAATAATATGTAAGATTGCAATGAAAATTATTTCCATAAGTTAATCAAACTGTAATAAGAGACGATCACTGCGACTTCAACTAACATAACCGCTGCCACAGATCATTAATTAGAGAAAATAGTTCTCTGCTGCAGAGAAAGTCGAAGTAGCAACGACAAAGTAAAAGAGCATCTAGTACTATTTGTCTCTGCCGTCGTTTCGAGGGGAAAAGTCTTGTAACTCCAATCTAAGGTTACACCACTAAAGACGCGCATCCAGGCGTTGTTAGTGAAGTAGCTTACAATTAGAGTAGGTTTATCGTGCGACAAAGTATATCCATCGACAACGCTATTGTTCTTCACCATTCTTACTAAGATTTCACAATCGAAGATTTGAAAAATAAAATTATATAATTTGAAAAATATAAAAAAAAATCTTAGAATCAATGCGAATCAATGTTAAATCTATGGTTGTTATAAAGAAATTTTCTATCAAAGCGTCTTAAGCGAATTCCTCAATTGAATGTCGATTGCAAATGACGTAATACATAAATTGATTCACAATTTTTATTAAACTATATATTTGTGAACTCAAGATTAATTTTAGCTAAATTCTTCAGCAAAAATACAACTATGAATGTGGACCCCAAACGTCTTAAAAAAAAATATATATATATATATATATGTAGAAAAATAGAATGTTTTACATTTTATTTTTAAGAACATCATAAATATTGCAAAGATGCGCAGATATTTTTAGTGCAAATATCAAAGAATTTCAATGTAAATATCAAAGAAATGTATAAGCATGAACAATTCCTTTTTTTCTTAACAATTGTTTATAGAACTTTAACATTTCTATTTCAATATTTGAGCATCCATTTGCTCTTACCGCTAACTTCATCTACAGTATCTTTCGAAAAAACGATAGAGCCGAAGTTTGTTTCACGACTCTTTGCATAATTCTTCAGTGTTCAGCTAAAGCACAAATAAGTTAAAGCTGGTGAAGTTATGTAATATTCATGCAACATAAAACGGATACGCCGTGGTTCTCGCAACAAACGAATAAACCCACGAACGCCGTCCTCATTGAAAAACAGTGACAGAGAAGTTTCGGTATAAATAATGTCGAGAAAAGTAGAGACACACAATAAATAATGTACATACAGATTACAGCACGTGCACACATCGTCTGCAATGAAAGGAGAAATGTATGTAAAGTGATTTACCGGGTCACATAGTTAGCAGAATAGTGAACGAGCAACTTGCCGTAAAAGTTGTAATTTATTCTCATAATGGGTCACCTCGTTAGAACGTAAAAAGATATGAAATTCGCTCCCGACAGCTTTCGTCCAAAATAACAGCATATGTGTCATAAGAATCATAAATATTCGTAATAGAATTTTAGAAAATTTTAAGAAATTGCATTAAAATCGCACTGCAACTAAATATCATTATATATAGTATTCAAAATTGCTGAATTATTAATATGAGTGACATAATCGATATAATGATCATTATCTTCTATATAAAGAAAAAGTAGCCGTAAGTAATACTACAAAAATAATATTCACATTAAAAATGCCAAACTGCAAATAAATATCACATTTCATTTAATTTCAAAAAATGTGTGGATTTAAGTTGAATTTTGGAACCATTATAATACTTAAAGATTAACGTTTTAATTTTCACTACATACATATCATGTATATAGCTACGTATTTTTACTTAATTAAATACTAATTTTATTAAATGTAATTTTATTAAAACGTAATTTTATTAAATGTAATTTTATCAAAATGTGTCTGTAACCATTACTTTTTCTCACCAGTATTAAATATCTGGTTTTCATTTCGCTTCCATTATAGGCCGCTTTATTTTAAAGTGTCTTTCTACCTCGATTCACCAAAATGAAACCATCCATGTTTATCTTTCAGTCTTCGCTACAATATCGCTTTTAATAACAAAAGCAACAATAATGAATATTGGAAGCGACACCTTGTATTGTATTGATTTTCATATAATAGGAAATTCGTCAAAAATTGTCCATTATACAATTTTCAGTATATTGCATGCTCAGATAAATTTTTAATGAAGCGCAAATTATCTCCCACCCTATTCATCATCATTAATTAATGTGCTTTGATTAAACAGTATATTTACATTATTCCTGGACAGTATTAACATTCGAACACAGTCCATCTTTTTATAATCTCTCTTCTCATTTTCTGAATTTATTATAATTTTAAATAGTTTTCTCTTTCTTTCTCACAATTATTGTTTAGGGATTTATTGAATCCACCATATTGTAAAATGCTCCGCTACAGACTTAGCACACTAAGTAGCCTACCTCGATTTCTCCATCTGCGATTCCGCATACCGATAAATTACTCTAATAGCTTTTCTTCAGTTAATTAAACCGCTATCCCTGAATCTCGCTTTAGTATGCACAAAGATGAAGAGATGAGCACAAAAGGAACCAGCTTATTCTGATTCGCGGCGGTTGTATAATAGTGATAAACGACGAAAAAGTGAGAATCATGAAATATCAATACTTGCATTCCCAGTACTGATTACATTAGTTAAAAGATATTACCTTTTTAATAACAAAATGAAAATATCTGGCATTGTAATTTCGAAAATGATAACATGCGTGAAATTAACTATGGGATACACACAGATTATAACATGGATTTCAGACTTCATTTTGAAAATACTTTTCGTACTTTTACTTTTATATATATGTATATATATATATATATATATATATATATATATATATAAAATAAATGTATATTATGTAAATTAATTATAATATACTGGATTAACTCTACTAACGCGCTGTATATATAAATCTATGTTATATACTTTTACTCTTTGTTAATTACCAGTTAATTACCAGATACTCATTTTTCTATAATTAAAAATCAAAATCAAAATAAATTTCGTAATAATATATTAAACAACTAATGTAATATAAATATACTAATATAATATAAATTTAATATTAATTTGATATATCATTTTCATATCTCATATATCCATGTCAAATACTATTAAATTACTGAAATTGTGACTAATATTTACTTAGAAGTATTAATAAAAAAGTTTCAAAATATAATAAATATATGACTCTTAAAAAAAAACTAAAAATATGATTTTTCATTTGATTTAATTTCTATTATCAGTGCAAAATACTTGTAAAATACTTTACATTAATATAGACACGTCCGAATAAAAACCGAATAATATCTCCTGTTTGTCTTGTAATCAATTATAACGTCTGATACCGACACTTCCTAAAATAATCGTGGCCAATGTACAGGCAAGCGCCAGGATTCACGGTGTAACGATTCATCAAGTCAAATACCCGAAATCCCAGCCGATGTTGTAGCATGGCGCACAATCGGTGATAAGCCCATAAATCACCGACCAGTCGAACCGATTTATCGCTATCATATATTGACGAGTTGCAAACACATAAATAGCTAACTTTCCAAACGAATCATGTAGAGTCGAGCGGATTTAAATTAGTGATGAAAGAATAACACAATTTTCAGAAATGATCGATGAACAACTCATTTTTCACCACAGTAAATTATAAAAGCATATTAAATACATTATTATTGTTGGAAAAAATAATATCGATAAATCTTCTTTTCATTATATATCTTCATATATGTTTAACGCACCGCGTTAAATATTATTTTTAAAATAAGCACATTATCGGCGGATTGTATACGGAAAGAACGATTTTGCTTAATATCTAAAAGTTTAGATATAGATCTAAAAATAATTTTGTTAGACCATCAAAATAATTATATAGAAAACTCAAGCAGCATGAGCAAAAAATTTTGATATTCTAACAACCAGTTCGAACATTCTAGATAATTATTTTAATAATTCGATAAAATTATTTTCAGATCTAGCTAAATTTTTAAATACTTCAGCAAAACCGTTCTTTCCATGTAGATAATAAATGCAAAAGTAAAATATAAATCACAAAATAAACACCAATAAAGAGACAAGAATATATAGGAATTAGAAATCTAATAGCATACTGTAATATCTGAAGGCTGCAAACATACTCAATATTAGCATCTCTTGATTGAATATTATGGAATAGTAACATCTATCGAGCAGCTATTATCATTATGCAAACAGCGAGACAATCGATGCGATAATAATCACGATATACGTACGCGTAACTTCAACACAGTTGGACAACATCCATCAAGAATGCATAAACTATGTTCAGGGGAATATAACAATCGTTAATTTTTTTCAATAAGTACATATAAAATAATAGAAAATATTATAAAACGTATAATGTCCATATTTTTTTGTAAATTATATTATTAAAAGATAATAAGACCCTGGCAAAATGATAATTATAGAGTCTATAAAAACATATTCTTTTATTATAAATAATCAATTTCATAATTTTTGTCTTAAAATTTTTTTAACTTTTGTCACATTTGTTTATCACAATATTTTATTCTCTACTAATAATTTAATATGCAAATAGAGAAAGAGAGAGAGGAAGATGCATACTTTTCAATTAGCAAGATTAAAAAAGCACACATTGAAGGAAAAAAATGATATTTCATTATTTAGAACCTCTTTGCATCGCCTGATCACAAAGCCAACTTTATAACGACGTCCTAACTTTGCGCCGGTACATTTTACTAAGCAGCCGCTAAACGCGTACAAAGCTGCTTATAAAGTTTCACCGACCGATCGTCAATTCTCAGCCAACGCTTTTCGATGTGCTCTGTTCAAGTAGAGCAACAATGATAATGGAAGACATTACTTACGGTAACGGCGCTAACTTCGCAAAACGTTAAGGGCATTACCACGTGAAACTTACCTGAAACAGAGAAAGCAGACAAAGTCGTGAATACGCCATTATTCGCTTTTGCACTTAGGCGTTTCATGAATGTAACATTATGACTTATAACAGGACTTATAATTCTTGTAGATAAGAAAATTGTACAAAATGTGATAGAAAGTCACTTCCTTTTGAACAGCCTTTAAATACGCCTATTCTTCGTTTCAAATTCACTCAAATAAACAAAGATAACATAGTTAACATATAAAAATAATATATATATATAAAGAAGCTTATGCATAAATGGTTTCTTCTAATTAATAATACATTAGCTTTTCAAATCTTTTTTCCATATAATCAAGTCTTTATGCTAAAAGGAACGAAATAGTTTTTCCAACTATATTTTTCATATTTTTGAGATTCAAGTATCTGCAACTAGTTTTACAAAGTAAGAATGAAAGTAGTACTATAAAAATAGTCACGGCAACAATATGTGTGAACTATCAATTGATAGTAAACTAGCAACTCAATTATAATTACAGTTATATAGACTTCATATAAGATATAACAATTACATTCTTTCAATTCTTAGACAATTATTTTTTTTACAATGAAGCATAACGCGAAAAATACGCGAATGCTAAATGAAATTTAACGGATTTTTATTTCTTGTAAATAAAAAAATCACAAGACAGAATAAAAGGCGCAACATTATGAGAGACTTTTCAATATTCTTTTCGATATTCTAATAAAATGGTTTCTTGGATTCGAAAACAAAAGTAAATGAAAGATCTCAACAGAACAGTTTTTAATTCTCTACAAAAATTCAGGAACTTTGTAATTTCTAGAGTTATATGTTAAAATGTATTGATATAATTAGGATCTAAAATTTAAACTACGCACAGATTCTTACTGTTGAAATTTATCCTATTTTTCGTGTATAAATATTAATTTAGCATTAACGTTTATAATTAATGCTACTATACTTTCTTAATTCATATAACTTATTTACTGTTCTTATTATACATACACATATACACACAATTTATAATACATAGTTAATATGCTATTTGTCCTCTAAATTTCTAGTTGTTAATATAACTTTTTTTCCTGAATGTGTCAAATTTCTCATTAATCGCGCGAACGATCAAAATATAACTTAGACGTAATTGCTATTATCTTTAAATTGTATTTCAAATGCAAATCTCTTATGTAGTAGACGTAGTATAAAGAGGAAATATAAAGAGTAGACAATCAAACGTAAAAACGCGCGATGAGATGAAAAATTCTAATCATGTTTCGCAGCATCACCGTATTCAGTATTATCATGTCGCGTTCTAACGCAAAATAATAAATTTGTTGCGCTTTATCTGCGCGCAACATTAGTCCCTTTTCATGCTTTTCTACGCATACAAAGCATTTTCTGGAGTAAGCATACATTCTAGCAATTTGGCATTGCGGACCTTCATTAAATATAATCTGGGAGATATAGTAGCTTTGTGTGTGCGGCTAAACGGGATGGTCAGAAAATGCGCGCTAGCAAATTTTACAACGTTAGAGAACCATAAGTCCGGATAAAATCTCGCTCGAGCTAGCGGAAGCTTCTAGTTTATGCTGGAATATATTAATGGAAATTTAATTTGCACTGTAATCATAAGAACTTAATCCCATCATATAATTTATGAACTACTGTTCCAACGTGTTTTGTTGTCAAACGAAATTATGATCTCCTTTATATCAAATATTAAAAATACATTATATAGTTAATGATACACGGAAAAATTTTGTTGAGGGATATAAAATTTTGTTGGATACAGATTAGAAAATAATTTTGTAAAACCTATTATTTTGTAAATAAACTATCAAAATAATTGTGTTGGAACCTTAAAAATGAGCAACGCAAAAAATTTTGACATTCTAGCAACTAATTTGAACGTTCTACATAATTATTTTAATAGTTAACAAAATTACTTTTCTGATCTGTATCCAGCTAAACTTTTAGATCTTTCAATAAAACCGCTTTTTTCGTATAAAAAAATAAATGCAACCTGTACACAGACTGTTTCATTAGAAATTCTTTTGCAATAGCAGAACCGTCGAACAAACAATGAACTATGTGTGCTCGATACATTGTACATACATACGTACATATATGTAATATGCCCTACATCATAACAAAGATGAAAATGACAATAGAACACATTTACACACTCATTTACTCATTTACAATAGAACACACTCTTTCTTGTAAAAAAGCGGACTTAATAATGCAACGAATAAAAACATGACAAAAATAATCATTCCGTATATTTCGAAGAAGAAAGAATTGAAATGTGCTAGTAAGTCAGTGAGATATTGAAAATACTGAATGCTTTGACCGGAAGTAAAAGCGAACGCGAAAGACAATGTAGGCATCTCGAGCAGTAAATAATAACTGAAGAGAGGGATGATTCATCAACTAAAAGCAACAGGGAGTCCACTGGCCCATATACGAAACGAGCCGAGGAAACTATCGTTCCTCCCGTAATCCCGCAGCTCTTGCCATGAGAAACGACGAATAAAAGAGGGCGACGACACGAAAATCAAGCCGTGGGCTACATGTATACATCATCGACGGAGCAATATTTCCTTTTTGCTCTTTTTTCATGCTGCTTTATTCTTTTTTTTGATACACGACCTACGAAAACGCTCAAAATTTATTTCGGTTGTCACCGTTTATATAGGGTACAGTCACGATAACGACAGCCGTGTATAATTTTTATTATATCGAAAAAAATCCGACCGCGCGTGTTATAGATGATACGTCAGGAACGAACGCGATTGAATCATTCATGAGTGTGTCACGTTTGACGCGAAATATAGGGTGATATCAATCAAAGCGCTATATCCCGAACAAATATCAAGAGCGTCATGTGAAACCGATATAATGGCCACCTGACGGATCAAAGAGAGGCGAATCAAATGGTGTTCGCACAATGCTCACTCATATGTACCAATTAGTAAATTACGAAATTATTACGCTAAAATAATATGCTAAAGAACAGCTGTGTACATATGTATAAGTTACATTGCCAGTAATTTTATAAGAACAATATTTCTGATAAATACAGATGTAAACATATAAATACAATCAAAAAAGTGATACGACAAGGATAAAACAAATAATTGTTTTCAATTTGCGAAATGGTACAATTTGACGAGACCACGAATGCTTACATATATCGTCACGATCTCGGAAATTTATTTATTATATTATTTATTTTTATTGTCATCTACGAGATCTATGTAATGTATTTTTGTTACCACCAATAAAAATGGAGATATAAGACACATGTCCGCGACGACAAACGGAAAACTTGGGGAAACCAGGCGAAAAGTTCCAACTTCCGAGATTTCCTGCGATAGCCTATCGGCAATACGTTCACTCGAGTTTTCACATCGTTCGTCCTATGTTGGTTGGTCGGTCGGTCGGTCCTCGTGAAACTTCGCGGCAGAGAAAGTTGTTCGCGGCGTGTGCTCGATTTTTTTAGGGAACTATCTCTTTCCCCATCCGTCGCCATCCATCCGTATGGCGGAAATAAAGCGCCAAATAAACGTTTCCCGAGCAGATGGACCGAACGTACGAACGGAAAATCCGATATTAGCATGCCGCGCCACCCGCCTAGTTCGTGTTTCTTCCCTTCTCCTCATCGCGTCCTCTCCACCGTTCCCCGTGCTCCTTTCGATCCTTCGACCTCGCGTCTCACCCTCTCCCCTCTCTATCTCACCTTCCTTTTATTTTCTCATTTTACTCCTCCTCTTCCTCTTCATCCTCCATCTACGCATTCGCACATCCATAGAAATTGGTCCTTAACTACCGCCAAACATTACCATATCCCAATCAAGATAACCTCGAGCCTACTTCAAATCCTCTTTCTGTCCCCCTTTTTTTCCACCATCTTTCCTTTTCCGCTACTAGGAGATACGACTAAATTTTCGAGTCGTAAATGAACCTTTCCACATATATTCCAGCAAGTAGAAAAAGATTGCGTGAAATTCCGGAACGCCAGTTCCTATTGCTATTTCTTATTACAAAATTTACTTAAAATATGCTATAAATATACTATAAACAGCGAAAAATAAATTTAACGCGAATAATTAACCGAGTGTTATAAAACTAAAAAAGAAATTAATATATAATTTTTAATAAAAAAATTTATTTGAAGATATTCAAGAATATATTAACTGAACTCTCATTCTCTTTTTCTATTTTGCTAAATTTGTGCGTAATTATTTCGTTTTTTTAATTCTTAAAATGCAAAACTAAATTCTACTGTATCTACGATCAAACAGAATTATGCGACTATAATTTAAAAAAAAATTATTTTCTTATAATATTATATAAGTAAAAAACTATATAGATGGATTATGTCACATAATCCTTGCATAAAATCAATTTAATAACATACAAGGATTAAACAGCAGAAGCTCTGACTTTATCTTAATGCAAACATTTTATCTTATGTTAATATTTCTATGTACAAATAATTTTTTAGAATTAAAGAAGACTAAAAATAGATTCCAGAATCTAGATAACTAAAAATATCAAAAAACGAAAATCTATTTCGATATAAGTTGAGCTTTATCAATTTGGTTGGAAATCTAACATTGATTTTATATATAACAATACATTTTAAATTATTAAACATAACGCACTAAAAGAATAAAATAATTTGCATAAGAATTAATAGAATTAATAGAATTGTTCAACGTATTAGTAAAATAATATTAAAATAATATATTTTATAATTAAAATAGAAAAAGGAAAGAAGGATCTTCAAAATATTTCAAGATAACTGCATATGTATTCATAAATAAGAGGAGGAGGATCCTGAAACTATAAAATATGACATTCAGATACAGATGCGGGTTTTAAAATTCCTCGAGACGCTTGACATCGATATGAACGAGTGGCGTCATACGTGTTTGCCGCGTGGATCGAATGCTAGAAGCCTCAAGAGAAATCATTATATCACATCAAAATAGCGTAAAATCGTTGTATTTCCACGACATTCGTTTGGGAATACAGAAGCAATAGTACTATCTTAAGATTATATTCAGTATGCCCAGATGGCATACATACCGATCTGTCTGCGATATTGCGCTCTGTAAAAATATCGATATCACATTTATTCGATCAAATCAATAAAAGTTCCTTCTTTTTATCGCAAGCATTGCGCGAAACTTTCGCACATAGTGCCACGTATATAACCTCGTTATATACGTAATAAACGAGATCGTAAATTGAACAAGATTGTACCAGAGCAATTGTTCCAGAGATTGCTAACTTCGCGGAATGAAAAAAGTTTTGAAGCCTTATCAATTTCTAAGGATGCGAGCAATATACTTCAACAGTTTTGGATTTCTTGTCTGAAGAATTTAAGTGTGCTTCCAATTATCGTGGCATATTTCATTTATTTAATATAACGATATGAGATGAGAATCAAAAAATTACTTTTAATATCAACGTGCGATATAGCATAAGTTTTATCAAACAAAGTTTAGTCCAAAAGAAAAAATATATGTTATATAATTTTTTTTAAGTATTAAGCAACGATTTATTATATAAAATAAAATAAAAGTCTAGAAATAAATAAATAATCTAAAAATAAATAATCTTTTTGATTCTAGAAATAAATATAAAGATTTTCGAACTACCTCTATATCGAATCGCTGTGTGAACAGTTATAACATACCACATACATTCAATACATCGCGGCATCGTATACATATTCTATACGTTCAATTTGCCTTCAACAAATCAGAGAGACACCGTAAAAATATGTCAACCGGCCGATACCATGTGCGCGAAACGACGACGGGGCAATCAATTATACGATGCAGCAAATGTTGTTTAATATTAATAAATCCCATGTCGCACGCTCCGGGCATTAGTGAATAATTTGTCGCGATATCGAATCCGGGCAAACTCGCCGGTGCACCAGTTCATCGGCAATATGGCCGAAATATTCCGCAACGCTGATGTCGGCTGACCCGGCTGCGGGTAACCGGCCGCACATACGCCCGGAATTCGATCAAATTCGATTTAATTGTGCGGCCGGCCGGTCACCCAATGTCCTTGAAACGCACGCGCGCAAGTGTATATGTGCATGTGCGTGTACGTGTGTGTACGCGTGTGCGTGTACGTGTGTGTACGCGTGCACGCGCATATATGCGGGAGGGTGCGTCACGCGTAACGCGATACGACGCCGTCTCGCGCGATAACGCAGGTATGCAAGGGGATCGGCGAATACACGCGTGATGGAATGGTTTACGAGGAGCAAACACGTTCAGATGTTTCGCACGATGAGATCGAATAGACACGCACACATGCGTATGCATGCGCATACATACTTTGGAGGAGTTTAGCTTTTTCTCTTTTGTCTTTCTCTCTCTTTATCATTCCTTTACCATTCTGTGCGGCTGCATTTTGGCACGCATTATCTGCAGGTCGCACTGATAACGCCTTTGCTACCATTGGCTCTCGCTCGATTAATCCGCATGCTACTGGACAATCCTCCCCTAAAAGACCGGCCGGGATCTCCTACACACGACTAGCAGACGATCCGCCAGCCACGTTCGGTAATTAACCATGTAAACCCTCGTTCGAAGGGTCGAACGAGCGTAACAAAACGTCTCTTGATTACCGTAATTGGAAAAGAGCTTTTACGTAGATCCCGGGATTTTCCTATACCCCAGCTGTCGACAGAGATCTTTCGAGATAAATGCGATATTTTGTGTTTGTAATGATATAAATTTATAAAATCAACTTGCATTATATTCGCATTAAACTATGTACGTGTATTCTCAATTATATCAATTAGATTATAGTGTATGTACGTATATTTATATAATTTATATGTATATTTATATTCAAATATATAAATTATATTATGAGTATAATTGATATATGCAGATTTCCAAATTCACTATAATCCTCTTTCATAATACGTTTTCGATATATTATTATGATAATTATTAATTGTGTGGATTCGCGCAAAACTAACAAATAATTTGCAATTTAACGGAGAAATTAAAAGCGATTAGAATCGGGAACATCCCCTTACATCATTAAATATATAAATTAAAGACTTCGTCGACACACACAATATTTCTCATAATTTCAATTAAGCTCTTAAATGTCTCTCGAGATAGAAATTCATGCATTTATCGTGAATTTTNTAGTAACCGCACATGAATTATTCGATAAAGAATGACATTTCCATTGTCAAGAGCGTAGGCACTATGGCAGATAAATGGACATTTATGAATGATTCTCTTAATAACAATAAGCCAATGCGATAAAAGAATGTGTGTACCTTTGTCCTGCCGTCATTAAACCTCATTGATTCTAGAAGCACACTTCTCCGACTTTGGGCATTGTATATGTACTATGTCCCGGGTGGGTGATTTTACGGAAGAATCGGGCATTGTTTTAGTGGAAGGTGGTGAGACCCGCAAAAGGGATTTGTCGGGTATTGTCTTCCAACTACCGGTGAATTAATCGACTGTCGTACTTGTTTTCATCCTAAACTCCTTAGTTCCATTAGCAGCTCACCGCCTCTCGATCTGCACGCGCGAATCGCATAAAAGCGATGTCCGATCGAAAATTACGGGTGACAACAACAAATGATACCTTTAGCGTGCGCAATTTTATTATTTAGCATAAAAAAAAAGTTTTACCCAATCTCGATGTAACGACTGTAATTTCTTACATTCTTGCTGCTCAAAATTCTCCTAAGTGCGCAACGATTCTCGAGCACTCTTCTCGTGTGTCTGTTATTCCGACACGATACTTGAAAGTAGTCGTAAACTTTCAGCAGAAGACGTTGAATCTTATTCGCGTGAGCAATTTGTTTCAAGCATACGATGTCAAAAATACGATAAAAATTAATCTTTATTAAAATGAGCAGACAAAAATGACGGATATTATTTTATCCAAAACAAACAATTTCATAGTAAACTCACTCCATCATTGGAATTTTCCGCCGATGTATCGATAGTAAATGCTAACTGCAATCGAATAAATCGAGAGATAAGATACGGAAAGCGCGGAATTCGATAGAGATGTCCAGATTAACGAACATATAATTCTATTGAATCGATCGTGTTATATTCTCTCTTTCTGCCGCGACGCGCGTTTCCCATTCGTCTCTCTGCGGCTTTCTCGAGCGGATGAGTATCCTCTGTGGTTTCCATTCGGCACATCCATCTCGTCGCTAACAGAACCACGAGTTATTCGATTGCGCGCATTGAGTTATTCGCATGGCTCGATCGGAAATCGAGTTACTTCAACGATGTGTCCTCCGAATTACGTTAACATATAACAAGAAGAGCGACGCGTAAAGTCTAGCGACTGGACGTTCACCCGAAAGGAAATTCTCGAGTTAATCCGATCTGTGGATTGATTCGATCTATCTTTAATTCGATGAGAGATGAACAGCTTAATCTGAACGTGCTCCGTTTGGTTCAGATTTCGAGATAGAGAAACGTGAATAGCGAGATTCGCAGGAGTTCCAAATAATAACGGAAATGAAAAAGACTCGTTCTATATTCGTTCGCGAGCCGAGTCGCTAACTACGAGCACTGAACGTGCATTTTGTTACGTTTAATATCCAAAAATTTATGACACCCTCTTTCTATTCATCAAGATTTTCATCATACGTTGAGAAATCAATAAAAAATAAACTCATTAAAGAGAGCAAGACAATAAATTCATTAAAAATCTTATATTATTTAAATTAGCTAGAATTATTGTCATATATATACAAATTTCTTATATTTTTCGTCTAATAATGTAATAAAGAGACATTAACTTTTTTTGCATTCAAATAATATATTGTTTTATCAGTTTCTAAAAATAACATCTTACTATATGATTTTAAAACAAAAGTTAATCAGATTATTTAGTTAATTTATTTATATGTCATTTATCTGAATACATTGTCTCTATTATTTGGAAAATCAGAGAAATGAATACTATATTAAAACAAAATTTCAACCAAATGATAAGATATTGTAATATATTATAAATGTCAAGATTCGATTTAACTTTTTATACGTTTTTCCATGTATAAAAAAATCCAAGAATCTAAAAAAATCTGGAAATAACCTATATCAAGAATTGGCAGCATTCTATAAATATAAGCAACTAGAATATGTCTAAATATGTCGAATGTCATTGCAAATTTAGGTTACGAGAAAACGTAGACATATGTGATATTTCTGTGTAGAATTAATCGTTCTCATTCTGAGAGACTTCTAATCTAAATTTAATTTTCTTCTCACCTACATTCGATAATAGTAGCAATGTAAGAGCATGCTTTCAAGAACTACATATATCGTAAAAAAACGCAATTGCCATATCACGAAAAACATATTCCTTATTCAAATCAATTAAAATAATAATCTATTCTTTCAAAATAAAATTGTATCGTATATATATATATTAATATATCTTGTTAACTTTATTTAAATACATATGTTGGTTTAACTGAAGCTTTGATAGAACATTTCCTTGGTTCATTACGATAGCCGCAAATAAGAAGCGACGCAATCCATGTCTCGCACTTTCTTTCATCTGCGTCTCACGTTTACTCTTACGAGTCACAAAGCGTAACATCCAATTTAACTTCACTGACAAATTTGTCCGAGGATCGGAGAAAACTGTCGTATCTTTGAGACGTGAACTCGAGATGGTTTTCTATTCCTTGGCATTCGTCGAAGCAAACCGATTCTCTACGGGATCCAGAGAGAGCAGAGAGCTCGCAGATCGAAATTCTAGTCGTGCATTCGATTATAGACAGCAAAATAATGTCCGTGAGGAAACGCAACGCGCGATCACTACGTGCGAGCATTTCCATCTTCTCTCTCAAAGCTCCAATTAAAATTATTTTGAGAGCCGACGATCAATCCGCGCGACATTTTCGTTTAAACCTTGACAAGTTAACATCATCATCTTGCACTGCGTTTTAACTCGAGAAACTTCGCGTATCGCTCGTCCTTTCCACGTGTAAACAATCTCCCGCACACGCGGTATATGCAATTCATGCACGCGAGTATCACGATATATGCACAGTGTGAGCTTAAAAAAGTAAGCGACGTGGCAGAGTGCAATTTGCAAAAGCTCGGCAACGTGCTAAAGCTTGCGTCCAAACGACTATSTATACACTCTAGTTCTGTATCATACATGGCATTTAACTAAAAAAAACTGTACAAAGAAGTATTAGAAGAAACGAATATTTATACACGGAAAGAATGATTTTGCTGAAATATCCAGAAATTTAGTTAGATACAAATCTAAAAACAATTTTATTAGAAATAATTTTGTCAAAATCATTATGTCGGAAACTCAAACATGATGCTGTAAAAAATTTTGATACTCTAGCAATTAGCTTGAGCGTCTTACATAATTATTTTGATAGTCTAACAAAGCTATCTATATCTAGCTTTTAGAAACTTCAGCAAAATCGTTTTTTCCGAGTGCATCGTTGCTACCGCAAATGTGGTAGAAAAATAAGAGGCGAGTCGCGAATGAAAAGAATAAAAAACATGAGAAATGCACGAGAAAAATCCGTATATTTTATATTTCGCATTATTTTAGTATTATAACATACGAACGCAAATTTAATTATTAACATAATTAAGTTTGCGCCCATACCCTATGTGACACTCTCTTTATGTGTATCCAAAGATAATGTACCAACAAGAGCAAAACCATTCATAATGCGAATTTTGTGCTAAAGAAATATGATTTGATTCGATCAAATTGTTTTGAAGGTTCGATCTTTTACGACAATGACATTTTTGTGCAATCAACTGCCTTAATCGTTCAAACTATCCATTTCGCGGTAACTGCAGTTGACACAGTCTAATATGTCACTCCGGATAAATGCGCGGCGCTTTAATACGCTGGAAAACATATGAGGGATTAAACGGTTAAACTGCCGTCTCCCGCAATCCCGGTTGTTACCCCACCTGAAATGCGGGTATCAGTTGGCGTAGCAATTATAATGGACTTCCCCTTTGTAACGTATGGCACGAGACAAAGTTCTGCCACATGCACGGGTATACATCGTAGGTCATAAATATGCATCCTGCGCTCGCCGCTATATACGGTTAAGCGCGTAATACGCGATATCCCGAGGGCATCCGCAAAACATCGGATTTATCTACGACACGTGGCGCACACGCAACTTTCTTTGCGCAGCAAACTAACGCACCTGCATACTTAGCGCAAACGATTTGCCGGGCGCTGATAACCCCAGCAAGAGTACGCGAATTAAACCGTGATTCGCTTTGCGCACTGAATGTTAATCTGACTGTACGTAATGCATGCTCACGTGCACACCGATCTACGCATTGCGAACTCGAGTTTTCGCTCGATATAGGAATCGAACACGCAACGAGAGTCGGTCGACGGCAGATTTGATGTCGGTGATAGAGGATATGGCATGTACGATAAGAGGGAGAACGGGATCACGAGAGTGCGCGATATTAATGTTGATATCCTAATTTCCATTCTAGTAATTTTATCAATGCAAGGATTAATACGATGGTCAGCTACATAATCATCGAATAAATTAATTTCGCGTTATTGAGGGAGTGCGGCATACATTATCGCTTTGTGACGCAATTAATAATCTGATGTTAGTGTCTAAAATTAAATGAGTGATCTATGTGATCATGTATTTCGCTAACTTGTCTCTACATCGGCATCGAACCATAGCGAATTTCTCATAAAATAAAATAAAAACAAAAATAATTTTATTATAATAGACAAATGCATAGGCAAATAAAAATAAAGTTGCTAAAATGCTAAAGTTGCATAAAAATGCTAAATATATTGTATTTGTATATTTTATGGAATGATACTAATATTATTTCTAATAAATTACATTGTTAATAATAGGAGCTGTTAAATAATTCTAATAGTATATATATATATATATTAATAACATTTATTAATAAAATAAGGTACGAGTGGTTATTAAAGCAGAGCTTAAGATAAATTACCGAAATAATATTAAAAACATATAATATATATGTAAAAGAGAAAGATCAAATACATACCGATTATCTAAATAGTATTTCATCAATATTTTATATTTTTAATATAAGCAACATTTAGCATATTAAAAGCAAAAATATGAATTATTAATGTTTATCTCTAAATGCTGTTTATATTAAGTAAAAATATAAAATATTTATGAGGTACTGGGCGATACGCATTTGACAATTCTTCCCTATATATATTTTTAATTCTACATGAAAATGCAACTTTATTAAACGATGACCACTTTCATTAACGAAGCCAAGCATGTGAAAATCTTTCGCCATATACCGCCCATTTCATCAAAATATATGTTATGAGTAGCATTGGCTTTTGCGTGGCGGGAATTGAGCAAGCTAGTACCAAATGGTACCATAGTGGAGGACACTTTGGCGCAACGACATATCGAAATCGCCTATAAAGATTAACTATTGTCTCCTGGATGCAGACTAATCGAACATTCGATGGCTGGCTGCGCATACGAATCGTCGAATATGAGTTTCTCGTCTATTCTGGTGCCCCGATATGCAGCTTCGTGCACAGAAAGCCGAAGAAAAGCGGATAAAAAGGGGCTGAACATGAAAAATGTCTTACTCGTGCATATACTAAAAATGACGAGATGAATGCAAAAGGTTTATTTATCTTTTTTTAAATAGGATACTATTATATTTCAAATATAGAAATATATTTCAAATATTCCCCGCAGAAAATGTAGAAATTATTTAAAATTTTCGTAGATTTAAAATATTTAAAAAGAATTTAATAAAACAATAACATCAAAGAATAAAATACATATGTAAATTATGCGTACTAGATTCGCGATCAAAAATTCTCCGTCAAATAAATCAATAACACGTGTCTGTTTTAATAAAAAGTATTTAACGATATATCAAAAAATTCACTAACAAAAAAATAGTTCGCAAGAGTGTACCAGCAAGTTCATCTACGGAGGAAACGAAGTATCGCGTGCGCACAAGACATCATCAAACTAAGTTTACCCACGACTAAAGCCGTCGTTGTTCAGGACTCTCAACAATTCCCGACAAGCGCCAAGACCAACTCATATTTCTTCCCTGAAGCATTCCAGCCCGGTATCCTCTTGTCGTCCGGACCACGAGGTACCGGCTTTCAGCGTTATACAAGATCAACTTTCCGGCTCCTCCCCACGAAAATATCTCGCCAAGTTTCACAAAAAACTCCCGACGGCTATGTACAGACTTTCTATCTTTCTCGATACTTACATCAGATATTTCATAATAGAGCCATAATCCTCCACTAAAGATTCCTGTATTTGTTTCGACGCACTTATGTCACTCCGAAAAGAAAGCAATCACGAATCCGACGTAACAAAAACGATTGCGTGGCGCTTTATCAGCAAAGTATACGTGTAACCGGTAACAACAGCAACGAGAGACGCGAAATGTTGAATCCGCCAAACGGCACGATGGAGGATATCTCATCCGATAAAAATCACAAACACACAGGCACACGCGAGATATGTATACTTCCGAGGCCGGGCCCGTCTTCTCTTTTCGCTAGGATTGACCCACTGCTAACGCAGAATCTACTGCCCAGCAAATAGGAAGACGGAAGTCCTCATAGACTGTAACGCCGTTACCCCTTGATCGTCCGGGGTCGTACTGTGTTTTACCCCGTCGCCCCTTCTTTCGGCAACCCGGCCGCGCGAGAGTGTCTACGAAGCGCAAGCGCCGTTTCCACGCGCCAGCGAGAAGCTCGAGCGGGGGTTGCTCCCGCGGTCAATGTCAGCCAACATCCCTGACTCCGGTTCCTGACACCAAGATATAGCCACTTCGATGGTCCGTACCGACCCCTTTTTGGGGACCCATTACGTGCGATTCATAAAACGCACGCCATATCTGTACACGAACAGAACGTTCAATCCTTCAACATTCGCGCAAATGATAGTGATAGTGGTGGTGTAGTTCGTTATGTAATATATTTTATTATATAATATATTACGTAAACTTTTTATTTATAAAAATTGCTGTGTTATTTACTTCCTCCATTGTCGTAAATTTTAAAATGCTTAACAGTAATCAAATATATTTCTTTTCCAATAAGATAAAATTTTCCAAATAAAATTTTAATGATTATTTTCAGAAACAGCTAACAAAAGAACTAACGAGAAAACTGATATTTGTTGCAATTCACGAAAAAGTATTCCGCAGATTTTGCCGCAGAAATAACTACTGTGTAGATATTGATAGATAAATACGTATTGTGTAGAAATAAGCATAATATGAACGTAACGTAACGAGAAAGACAAGTTAGTCAAAACATATGTATCTGTTTCAGGGAGAAATTCGTGTAACTATTGTAATCACAAATGGACGAGCAATTAATCACGAAATATCAAATTATTTGATATCGCATATTTGATGTTTAATTAACTCATTAAGCATAATTAATTCCGTTTCCTAGACAAACCATTAGGCATTTATTTGGCAAACTATGGATTCAATTTGCTTCCACCGGAAACGATCTTGGTGCAAAGTGCTTACAGTCGATTGACAACACTGACATCACTAGGCATTCCTCATTCGCTTTACCTGGCAGAAACCTCCTGAATATTAATGCACTAATGCTGAAAGTGCAATGCGATTCGCCCATTGGCACTTCTACGTTCCTAATACATTGCTACGATCATGTTACGTTTCAACGAGAGAATGCGCGCGATAACTTTGACAGTGTCAATAACACTTATTCTCGTAGTCGAGATTCTATTTTTTACCGTAAAACAAATACCGATCTATGTCAAAGTGGCGTCCAAATAGCTGCTCAGACGCGCGTACGGTAAACCACTCCCGCTCATGAATACTAACGTAACACGAGATTTCGGCAACGATATCTCTGGGGTTTCCGGTACAGCGCTACAGGGATCTCACGTGTAACAGAACAGACTCTGACGGGAATATTACTGACGAGGCATTAACATTGCGTAACTGCAAAATTTACGCCTGAGTACATGTAATGTAATAACATAATTACGTAATAACATATTAATACACGTGTAACATAATAACATAATATGTTACTTTACATCTCTGATATCTACAAATAACAAATGTGCGATTATTCGTGAAAGCAATAGAGAATATTTGCTGTCCTATTTGAGAAGATAAAATTGTACTTTCAATAAGCAACGTACAAGTACGTCAATGAAAAATGCTCGATTTGTTGGCAGCTGTATTTGCAAAGCAAAACAAGGATATTGTGAAAGCTCAATACAAATACATTGTTGGAATAGTGAACGAAACTGGACAGTCGCATACACACGGAAAGCATATATTTTTTCGATATTCCGATCACTGTATTCTTTCCAAATGTTTCGAACACTTGTATTAAATTCAATCACTGTATTGCAGAAAGATTTTTTCGCGATTTCATAAACCATGCCAGCGATTATTAATTTTTGCAT
The DNA here is from genome assembly GCA_037157785.1 of Cephalotes varians. Taxonomy (NCBI): domain Eukaryota; kingdom Metazoa; phylum Arthropoda; class Insecta; order Hymenoptera; family Formicidae; genus Cephalotes; species Cephalotes varians. Next base: position 747,237 of record JANQDE010000014.1, read on the forward strand.
TAAGTAACAAAGTATCAAACGACATGATTGTTATTTTATATATATATATATATATATGTATATCTTCTTCTTTTATATCAACCAATAAAACAAAGATAAAGCTCTATATATATATACATATATATATATATATACACACACATATATAATTTTTATGACATTACTATAAAATAATATATAATTCTATTATTTCATCTGAGTATATAATATCGTTCAACAAATTCCGTTCCTATCATACGAAAAGAATCTTTCACATTTCTTTCAGTGTGTTTCACAGAGAATGAAAAAGTTAATGGAATGAGTGATTGGTTGCTCTAAATTGAACTACATGTCAGTAGGAGAGAGTACCTGCAAAAATATAAATGTATTTTTTCTTCGTCAGTTTTGATTGAAAATTTAATTGAAACGAGTGTCAATTGCTACAGATATATGGATAGATATATGGAGTGCACCATCTGAAACTCGCAATACTTCAAGTGATAAAGCTCATAACCAAGTTACGTACTAAAATGATTTTGAAAATAGAAGAAATAAATTGTTTCAATAATGATTATATTGATAATTCAGATACAAAACTAAAATTTCAGTTTTTGTAATTGGTATTTTACAAAGAAAACAATGAAAATTGGTTAGACAATTTATGTAATTATAATTCCCAATTTAATTATTATTACAATTTTGTAAATTTGCTTTCACTTTATACCATGAATTTTTAAGGTACAAAATGATTGCTATAATTAAGTAAAATTATCTGTCTCCAATCGAAGAATAAACATATAAAGATATAAAGTATTGTATAAAGTAAATATTGTGATATTGTAAAGATGTAAAGCATAATAAATATCCAAAAATGTCGATACTCCAATCAAAGAACAAAAGATGGCAGTTTGCTTGTGTACCAACGCTTCGCCGCGAGCGTTTCTGATCATTTTTTTTCTATCCGAGACTTTTGTTTCACGGGTTAGCGATAATGCGATTTTTCTTGGATTTCTTCGGATTTCGCACGCGCCAACGAAAGAGAGACACAGCAGAAAGAAGCGAAAGAAGCGAGAAAGAGGATGTGGTAGTAGCATGTGGAAAGGCGCCAACAACGGAACGCACGATTTACGATGTGTCCCCGAGGAACACACTGATTTCAAATGTTTCTCACCGATCCTCCTACCTCCACCTCCGCCTCCATCGTGGTCATGGCGAAATCGTACGAGAACACTTTTCGCCGCGAGGATAGTGCGGCTTGCGGACACGAGTGTTCGGGAGCCGATGTTAACCCACGGTGGCTTGCTTTGGATATATGGAATACCACAGATGCAGTCCATCGAGAATAAACTCGAGCGAAATCGATCGCGCCGATATCGCGGCGGAACAAATGGCGGGATTCGCAAGAATTCTTTAGACGAACGAGCTCTAACGGGAATGATACTTTTCCCGTTCAATTGCCTAACATCTATTTGCGCGTATAAAAGTATCTACTTTGAGAATTGGCTCAGAAATTGCGAGCAGCGAAACAAATATATTAATTACGAATCAATATATTAAGATATATTAGTTATATTATATCTGATAAATTTAGATGAAATTATTCTTAATATAACTAATAAACTAAAAGAAGCTTATAATTTTTTTACAGAGAAATCAGTTTTATTAATGATGTATAATGAGTCAATTTAATTAACTCGTTAAGGCACATCAGTTTCTATTGTATAAGAATTGTAGAATCGTCTCAATTTAAAAAAGATGCTTCAGAAGATACTCATTTGACCACAGAATATATGTGCGATAATATTTTTCTTTAAGATGTTAGAATCAAAAATAGCTATGTAACAATTATTCTCTATGCAAAGAGAAAAAAGAAAAAACTCACAATAAATAAATGATGCGAATCATAAAATTCATACAAACTGTGTTGCAACAAAATTGCACAGCCAAATCGATGCGAGATAAAGAATGAAAATCGCAAAAGTAACGAGTTTCGAAAAAAAAGAAACTTTTAACGATGTAAATTTGTATGCAGAAAAATTGATCATTGACCGAAGAACGAAATCTTTTTTTTCACTTGATTCAAATCTCAACCAGCACTCATAAGTCGAGCTTTCCGCCGCGATAAATTCACACGGCGCACCTGCTACCATTCGTGGCACCCTCACGCATTCATCCTCAGTAGCGGTGGCGAATGAGAAAGGGTGTCGTTGGTGAAGGAGGGTGATGCAGGGTAAGAGGCAAGATGTCAATGAAAGGCAGGGATTTTTCAATATCCTATTCTTCGCGTCGCCATAAGAGCAAGAGAACCGCGCGATACCGTCGGAGTGCATCATCGTCGCCTCGTTCTTCAGAAGCGCATGCAAACGAAACGAATTGCAAAGAAGACGACACACACACACACACACACACACACACACACACACACACACACACACACACACATGTACGCCAAGCGTCATAAATGAATAAGATTATTCGCGCTCTCGACACGCTCTTTTAAGCAACATTGCTGCTGAGTTCGACACTCTCGCGGTCTAAAATAAAAATATATCCAATCGATAAAAAAATAATTTCACTATTATTAAAATCCTTGCTTCGATTCGGCTGCAGATTGCTTTTAACGTGAATCGCCGATGCCAGCAAATGGCTTTCATCCACGCGAATAAAACGACTGTCAATCTCACGCGATCTATACCCAAGGCTCCGGCGAGCGGTGAAGCAAATAGGCGGTCGGAATTTTTTCGATATCCCATTTCCGCGGCAGCAAGATGGCCAACGAGAAACAAATTGCCTAACTAATAACCGCAAAGACACGATGAATTTTTCTTTATCGAGTCGTTTATCTTCTTATATTTGCCTTCCTTGAAATATGCTTACTTGAAAATACGAGTTAAAAATGATCGTAACATAATTCCAGTCAAGTATAACAAATATCAATGAAAAATTATACCACTATGCACAGAGAGCCAGTAAAAATTATATTTTTTGCATCAATATAAATATCGAAATAAAAATTTTTTCAATTCTAAAGATGAATGGCACGGGCATTTACTGTTATATTTAAAAAAAATAATAATCAGCGAAAATTATTAAAAACGATATAACAAAAAAAAATATAAATTGTGATATATTTTTATTTAATATTACGAAAAAAATTTAGAAATATGCATTTTTCAAATATTTTTAAATTTTCTATTATTTAACTTTCTGTTTTTAATTGTTCAAATGACCGATTAAATCTAAATTTGTCAAAATAAATTATCGGAAAACTGATTATTCGATTTTCCATAAGTACTTAAAAAATTAATGAACTAAACAAGAAAGAGAGAATGCTTCAGCGAGCATAATCTAATCAGACATATAAAATATAAATATTATCTTAACGGTATTCAGCTACACTTATGTTTTCTTTAATAACTTTTTTTAAGTTATTAAACTTTTTAAGTTATTAACTTAACTTTTTTGCTTTTCAGATATTTGTGTGCTTTCATGTTTTTTTATTATTTCTTCATTCAACTTCTCTCTAGGTTGTATCCAAATTTCAAATTTCGCAGATCAATTTAATGTCATCGAGTTTCAGGTATTACTGCAAGACAAATTATGCAAAGCCACTCCTCCGCGTACCCCTGTCGCATCCTTCGCGTTGCCCTGCACTCGCCCCATTTGCCATTAATCTTGTCTATTGTTCCCTTCCCGTGAAACTACGGATTCTAGAGCCGTCGCATATTATTCCCCCGTGCCTCGCACTCCTTTGACCTCCTCGCTTCGCACAGTTTCTCGTTCTGAAGTTCACAGAAGATGATCGCGCCGTCACGACGAAAAGAGAACGAGAACGAGAGAGGAAATTCCGATATCGCGGACTTGCGCTTTTACATTTTACACCACCCCACACGCACGTACGCGATATTTCATAATTAAATATACTGTAAATGCAATGTGCAAACCGCAAAATACACATATGAACTCTTAAAATAAGCAGGAAAGAGAGGAATATGGAAAAAAAATATCGCGCAATATACATTGTTGCCGATAGCAATGCAAAAAAGCATAAAGATCGAAAAGCATAAAAATCGAAAAAGCAAGAGAGGGTAGAGCGAGAGAAAAATACGAAATATTTATTATATTCTTTAGCAAAAAAATCAGAGATACTCCAGATAGCACGCATATCCACGTAAGACGTTCCGATTTTGGACATGTGTGTTGTCTGAAACATTTTATAAATTATGTACTTTATACACTTTTGTATTTTATATTTGTATACAATTTGTATTTTATACAAATTTTATGCATTCTACATACATATTTTTTAAATTATATCATAAAATGTTCATTTTTTTTTTTAAAAAGAAAATTGTGCATTTTTTTAATGATTCAAATTTCTATTTTATTTCTCATTTTTGTTAGTTCTACACAAAAACAAATAGTGAAAAAACTTAATTGCTGAAGATTATAAGCGGATTAATATAATCAAACATAACATATATCGAGACTTCAAACTGTGCAATAAGAAATTAAAAATATTTTTTGGCTGCGATAAAGGCAAACCAACGCACAAATAACTGCAATTCTTAAACAAAAAGTCTCCTGTGCTATTGAAGAAAAAAATTTACTAACAATGCATGCTCGAGCAAGTCGTAACCCACAAGGTTTCGTGCGGAAGTAATCGCGTGCGGGCGAAATCAAAGTTTACTGAGTTCAAACCTCGTTGTTCCTCTTCGGAAAGTATTTTTTTTTATCCCAAAAACTCAGCTAGAGAAGTTCTCCCTACGGACATAACCGTCTCGAATTCATTACGCTACTGAAAAGAACAAAAAGAGAACGAGCACGAAAGTGCAGCACCTCTACGATGAAGAAGAGACGAAGGAGAAAGAAAATGAGCGAAGATCGGAATAAATTTGTGCGAAATTCGATAATTGATTACGAAAATTAAATACAAAAGCTCAACATAACATAATTACAATAAAAGAATCAGCAATAATGTAATCGCGTAGTATAATAAATTTCTTCTGATTAATAACATCGTCTACAGTATTAAAATTATGCCGTCACGTGATAGTGACATTAGCGTAGAAATTATAATGATATCAGAATATAAAAAATATATTCCTTAAAGAGGGACAATCATGTAATATTATACCGTTATATCGGAATAATTATAAAAAAGAACAAAGATCTACATTTGCTATCATTAAACTTCTTTGTGAGATCAGATTCCAGCATGTCGATCGAATTAAAAAGTTTTGTGAGCAAAATGAAGAGCGTGCGTAAACGCGCGCGAACAAATTTAACTTTAAATATTCCATTTCCAACGTGAAAGAAAAGACTATAAAAAGACAATCTTATTCAGCGTTACTGCACCGACTCGGATTCATTTAAAATTTCTACGAAATCTGTGTTTTAACGGTAAACGTGTGTAGTAGACAACAATAATACGCAAACACAACACCAAAGTTGACTGAATCTTCGTCCTCTACGGGCTTCATTTCTTGAATTGTCCCGAAGGAAATATTCAAACAAAAACAGAAGAGCAGTAAGCACCATAATACTACAAATTATAGATGTAATTTGCATTTATACTTTTGTAAAATCATTTTGTCTCAAGAAATATAGATAAATAAATTAAAATAAAAATGTATATTTCATTCAGTTATACCTAGATAACAAATCTTCAAAATTCGCTTAAATTAAAACAAATATTACTTTTAAATATTTAAATATTAAATATGAAAATTAAAACATAAAGAAATTAGCGTCCAATCTCTTATCGCGCGAAGTAAAATCATCTCTATATTTCTTTAAATATTCACAAGTAAAGTTCATTTAGCTTTCATACAACATTCACGTAAGATTCATGATGAATTGTGACGTAGTCCACGATTTTAGAAACACTATGTGTACTGTATTATGCAGGCGACAACAAATGAAGTCTAAGCAAAGGAAATTCTCGATCCCGGCTATACGCAAAACAGCACGAATACATGCCAGTTTGTTAGTCTGTTACATGTGTACCCACGTCGTGGTCTCGCTGTGAAAACAGTAATCAAACTTCGGTTCGTACAGGTCGAGCAACCCCAACGCGGCTTTGCGTACGCTTAAGAGACTGTTACCCTCTGCATCAACAATCTCTAGTTACATTTACCGCATGTCCATCGCTTCCATATGTTTTCCTTCATGTGAAAATACCAACCGCGTTAATTCGATGGTACATACGTGTCCGAATCATATTGTTAAATGCAATAAAGAATGTACCTATCATGATATTAATCAAAGACATAGGGATAATCCTCCATAAGCCTAATAATTCAAATGTATGTTTAGAGCAATTCATGCCTGTATATTTGCACACAAAAAATATGATATGCAAAAACGAGATCAATGCTGCAAGTTCGCTCGATGACAAAGCCACCATCATAGTTGATTTCGGTAACAGAGGCCCTTTTGGGGGTCCGCATTTCCTCCCTCTCGTCGCTGCATTAGTAAACTGCCTGCTTCCTGCAGCACGGCCACTAACTGTTAGCCCGTCTTAATGGACCGTTTACCCCGACCGTCCGACCAGACGACTCACCGCCGTCAGATTACAAGCTTGACCGCCGTCGCTACACTTGCTTAGACCGGCTCTCTCTCCTAACGTACTACCTCGGACCAAGGGGTAACTTGATGGCCGGTACTATAACGAATGCGGCTTAAACAGCGGCGACGAAGTCAAAACTTGTAGATGCTATCTGTATCATCAGTATGTTCGCATGATCACGAGATCTTCATTCAACAATATATTGTTATCACACTAAAGACAGAAATACATTATTACTTTCACAACTCCTAGTAGAATCGAATCTTGACGTGTAACAAATTGAGATAGTATGTAGTAATTTCATCCTAGAACTAAAGATAAATCGAATATTATATATTACCTATTATATGCATGATAGCAGAAAATATCAATATCGATAAAAATTAACTTAAGAAGAAATTAATATAGTTGACTTATTTATAAATATAATTTATTTATTGCAATATAATTTATTTTATTGCATATTTTTGTCTCGTTTTCAAATCATCGCGAGTGTGAGAACATGTTCATGTTTCGTGATCTTATTTAAAATATTAAAAGGATATAAATGTTCGTAACATAAAAAGAGTCGATGCACGTAATGTAAAAAAAAATTATGCAAATAATGTAACAGAAAAGAGAAGATAATACAATTTCGTAAAGCTAATATCAGTGAGCAAGAAAAATGTTCAAGAGACGAACGATGCCTCGCCATACAATATTATATCAGGATTTATGAAAAAAAAAACGAAGTAAACGCGTTGTCGCTTGTGAAATGAGGTACGATAAAAGCACAGCCGCCGAACCATTTTTGGCCGCCACCCTCTATTTAAACAAGAACAAAGGAGAATCGTTGGCGCAGACGCTGGCATCGAACGACGCGTATGGACTCGAATCGATGTATATATATTGAAAATAGATAATGTCTTTCAGCCACCTCTTTTTTAACACGATGTAAGATATTTTCTCCCTAGCTCTGGTTTTTTCTTTCTCCCTCTCTCTCTTTCTCTCTTTCCTTCAAGAAGACACGGAAGCATGATGTAATTTAGTTTACAATGACGTTATAACTTGCAAAATTCGATTATCGATATTACGGCAAACATTTCAACCGCTACATGAACTTTGTTTCTTATAAATAAGACTATTTTTTCGTATACTTCAAGACCTTGAAAAAATTCTTTTTAAAATGTAAATCTTTCAAGGCTAGAGAAAAAAATCATATCTCTGCAGTGTTGCCTATTTTTCACCGTTAATGCCAACTTTATTCGGAATGCAAAAAATATTGCGAAAAACAAAAACTGCGACAGTAAACATTGGAAAAAAAACTAGAGGTTATCTCCTATTTTATATCCTTGAATTTTAAATTTGAATTTTTTCGCATTCTTAAAAAAAATTCTTAAATAAATCCCGTTTCAAAATTCGTTTATTTCAAAATTTGTGGAATTTTTTACGAGCAAAAACAAATTTGTAATTGCTCAAAGGGAGAACTTGGTAATGTTCATTTCGAGAAGGCAAATTATAATTGCATTACTATGGCTGTGTTCCAAAATTGATTACCAGTACGTAACATAAATTATAGATTTTCAACACTGGCAATGAATTTTGGAACACAGCCTATATCATATAATTGCTATCGTCTATCGTTGATATGAAATAAATCGCTTCAGCAATATTTAATGGCAAGCAGTGATTGATATGATCGTTATAATATAAATCATATGATGAAAAATATAATCTTAATATAATCTAATATAATCTTATGAATAAATTCTTGCATATATTGTTAGGAGTGAATATATATGAAGTTGCTCCATATTCCAAGCTGCGAAGCCATCACTATTGTTCACGAGGAACCAGCCAAGAAGAAGAATAAAATTGTGGGAGCATTACTGTCATTGATGTTACGTTAATGAGGAGAGCCGTATTATTTCAAGTATTATCAAGCATATAACGATCCTTTAATAGATTTCCGGCGAAAGAGACATGGAAGAAGAAAAATGAGATGGATATTATTCATTAAATAAATTCATCTGAATCATAAATAAAACTTCTTATTAATAATGAAAAAATGAAACAGATATGCTATTATATAAAAATTTGAATAACTATGCATTATAAAAAAACACTAAATAGATAATTATTGACGATATGTGCTATTGAGTAATAATAATTTCAAGTTATAAAATAAAAATGATTAATGTACTTTCATTAATATTAAAACTGCCAATGATATTTTACTGCCAAAGATGTCAATTTAGTAGTTTCCTATTTTTGTTTACAGTTAATAGAAGAATTATTTTTATATTATTTATATCATTAGAATTATTTGTATTATATTTACATATTTTCAATATTCTATACAAAAAATAAAAAAAATAAAATGATTAGCAGAGCCAAAATGACATCAATGGTGATTCTAATGTTAAAAGATATATTTCAATATTTCTTTTTTGTACACCTGTTTGCAGACAAAATATAAATAATGCTTGGGTCATGCTCTTCTCAATCAATGTATAATACGATTTAACAAATGCATTTAACAAATGCATTTAATGAAGAAAAGCACAGAAACAATGAGACCATCCTATTTCTAGATTGCTGTTTGCCAAGCATTCTTCAAGCGTTATCCGAAGCGTTATCCTACGCAACTCACGTTTTATCGAAAAATATCCTGTATCGAGAAGTCGACGGCACAAATCTCTTCAGCACGAGACTTTTTTGCAAGAGAGCTACCGCTTCATTACCAAACTCAGAAATTAACGAACACAGGTTCCGCGCGCGTATGTATTTCTTCGTAAAATTGCATGTTCTTTCAACAAGCAATCTTGAGTATTTCTATACTTCATGCATAAATTCAACAATTACAATTTTAGACCAAATTTCATGTAAATTTATATGCAATACTGATTGTAACTGTTAGTTATTCTGAATCAAAAATGAAAAAGTCAAGAAATTGCACAAGTAATTTAAGCAACTTACATATGTATGTTTTTCAACAGCAAATTTATAATATTTTATCAAATTTGTAATTTAAAGTATAATAAAATGTAATTAAAGTATAATAAAATGTAAAAATTTGTAATTTTTTTACTATTATGAGAAAGTTTTAAATATTTCGAATTACATTTATTTTTTAAAATTTTGAATCATTTTTGAAAATTTTCTTTGTTTAATTTACTATAATATATTATAAATTATTTTATGAAATAGTTATAAAATTTTTTACGAGCTTTTTATATCAAATCAGAAACGATTTCTGATTATAGGAAAGTCTTTCGTGTGGATAGACATTGGAACCACGTTTTCACAATTTCCGCACTTCTAATGTCAAAATCTAAGATGGTTGACGCAGATATTAGAAGCCTTACAGCTGATGATATGCAAGATTCGCAAGATATAAGATACAGCCTTCCTTGACTTCTTGATCGATCGATACTTTTATCGCCGCATCAAACATCTATTCTACGTTAACGACAAAAATGCGTTTGAAGAGAGGCCATTTGGAATAAATTTACGAGCGACTCATAAGTGCTGATCCTCGAAGAAAGCATCGTCGATCTGGGCGCTTGATCTCGTTAACCAGGAACGATCATAGAAAATAGTCACTACGAAAACGACCGAGTATATGTCCAACCGTAGCGATCCCGATAAAACTCTGATGATTCATCGTATCGATCGCAGCATCCGAGTCGAGGGAATCTATCGAGCAATCAAAAATAGTGCAGATAAAGAAAGAAAGAAGAAAGAGAGAAGAAGCATTACACCTCATGTTTGTCTCAAATCAGCCAAAACTAAATGCGTCATTACATAAACGTAAGCGAGTGAATTATACGATAAAATGGGAGGTCTTCAAGAAAATCAAGAATCATCGGCTGACTTCGTAATGCGACTGTATGTGATCTACGGGTTGTTGTACTTTCTCGTCCTTGTGCTGGACTATTTTTTATGGACGAGTAAATTTCGGCTTCTTATCTTTCAAAATCTTATCGATGGATCATCTGTGTGACTATGTCACAAACAATGCAAACTTTGAACTTATTTCCATCAAAACATGATTTTGCGATATCTATCTCGCTGTTATTTGAATAAATCACTAATTAATGTAGCTAGCTAATGTATAATTCGATTTATTATTTGCGTATCATTAATTTCTTTTTATAAGATTTTATAAAAATCTTTTTATAAAATTTTGTAGAATATTTCTAGTAAAATAAAATAAATAAAGCTGTCGTAACATTGAACGTCAGAACTACGAACTCCGCGAACTACGTTTTTCAGCTCTTATCCGATTTGCGTCATGTATGCAAGAGCACCGCGAATTATTCATAAAGATTCTTTTGATGCTTGAATGAAATATAGTGCAGCACGAACATTACAGCATGGGTACACATTTCATTTAGCATAATCTACAAAATCTAAATATACTTACCGCACAGGAAATTAAATCGTCAAAAAAATTACTTTTCTGAAAAAGAAACTTATTTGCATCTCAAATATATCGATTATATCAAACATATCGACTGAATTAATAGTAACGTCAAATAAATATCGTAAACATCGAAATGAGATTTTCTGAAGAAAAAAAAAATTCAGACGAATCTTGTTCAAATCTTTGCAAATTTCAGTAAAAGTTTAAAACAAATATTTTTTCAAAATATTTTCTCTTTTAATTTATATAAGTGCTTCTAAAGAAAATTTATTTTATTATGAGAGATACAACTTGATTATCATTCATGAGATCAATATATAACACATAAAAATGCATACAAAGATCTGATTATATAAAAACGATCCCATGTGAACAATTAGAAGGAGAACAGAAGGAGAACACAAAGAGAAAAAAGGGATCGAAATACAAGAAGGACAACAGAAAATATAACACATGGAGGAGGGGACTAGAAGACTCGCTAGAACAACAGTCTAAACGTTGATGTGTCGCGAGAATACTCTCCATCTCTACCTAGACGAGAAACCTTATTTCTGTGTCGAATTGAATCATCCCTCTTTCGAGAGTGCAGAATGCGATCGAGAATGGAATGGAGATGGGATATATCCAGCTTTTACGTGAGATGCAGCCATATAGCCGGCTGAGCCGATAAAAAGAATATCGTATATCATTTCACAGCTATGCAATGTGCATTAATTCCTACGCTTTAATATATATCGATTAATTACTTTAAAATAATGAACGTTGCAGCTGATTGTTCGTATAACGTTCGAATATTTATATATAAGGTGCAAGATATTTATTGATATGCTACAAGAATTTACTTTGCGCCTGCAAATCTTATTTTAATAAAATTCTTACACAAATTATATATCAATCTGTTGAAAATTATTTCTTTCGCATTCCAACAAAATTATTTAACTCGCTTATTCAATAATAATCATAACACATCATAGATTATTTGCACGCAAAATCAATACGAGGTCAACAAGAAACAAAAAACCAACCTGTAAAGCCACGTGCCTTTTGACGATGCAATAAAACTTTACAGTTAACTTTTATATCTTATCAGTTCGCGCTACCTTTCTTTTCTGTGTACATGAACAGAATGTAATATAATACTACTCATGTACTCACTATTCATGTACTCTATATGTATACGTCGTACTATGATAGTAAGAATCACATATGTACATTTTGACATACGTATTACATATATTCAGACAATCATTTGCTTTGAGATTATGTTTGATCACAAAGCAGGTGTAATAATATATCACCTAGCTTCATGTATGCTTCAACATTTCAATACGTTATAATACTGTTACAAAAGTAATAAAATGTTGTAATAATATAAAATAATAATAGTATAAAATATTTTTATTTTATATTTATATATTTTTACTTTTTCGTAACAAAAATTCTGACTCAAGTTAATGCAAACGTATTTAGAGAATTTAGAGATAGTTCCAAAGACCAAAGAGAGAAAATACCTTTTTATATAATTAAAATCTGAAAAGGGAATGGTACGAAGAAAAAAGGTACGTAAGAAAAGCACGAAAGAAAAATAACTCTTTTAGAGATAAATGACGAAAAATTCCGGACGCAATCATCCGTAACAATGAAGGACATTTAAAATGTCGCAAAATATTCAAGTATCTCGCTGTTAATAAACGCGCTATAAATAAATGAAATTAATATTCCCGTTCAAATGGCCGAATATGGAGTGAGTTTTTCGTACTCAAGAATTCATGGCGTGCTGAACGCGCGATTCAGCAAGAGAGGATTTCGCCCGTCCGATAGGGAACCGAGAAATAATAGAAGGTCAGCTGCGCGCAGCGGGGATGTCATCAGCAGTCGCGGCATAAAAAGCTACCTCTCCCGTACAACATCGTCGTGCAATTAGCACGGCGTCATAGAGTACAATCCCGGCGTAACACAACAGCCTCCAACATTTCTCATTTGTCCCCGTACCCAGAGTCGCATCCCGGAGAATTTTTATCCATTTAACAAACATGATCCGATCTCGGACATGCCTATCGATTTTGTAATTAAATAGATCCGTAAAAATGCAAAAATAATCATGCAAAAATAGAAGCTGATCTTAATGGCGACGCTCGTTCCTAACGTTTACGAATATCAACAAATCTTGAAATATCTAAATAAAAAAATCGATAATCTTTGATTTATCATGATATTCCAATCATATGTACAATGACTCACGAAACTGATCAAATATACTGCACAACAATTATCTACGACTAACTGATTTGAAAAGAACAATCGATGAAAATGGCTTTTTAAAATAAACAAATAAGTATCTATAATCAGTATGATCTGATTACACATATCTTCACGTTCATGAATTTTCAATTCAAAATTCGTAAGAATAATATGATTTGATCAGTTTTATGAATCACAATATACAAGCCTATATTATCGTATATTACATATTATATATTATATATTAATTAAATTTATATATTCTAACAAATATTTATATATTCTAACATCTATATATTTAAGTATTTAAAAACTTTAAGTCACTCAAAAAGAAATTAAAGAAAAAGATCTTATAAAAGTGTACATGCGTTCATTAAAAATTAGACTTCCATTATAAAAAGTTCAGTGTGATTCATGTTTATTAAAAATGCCCGATATAAGAGAGAAAATGTAGAAATGTAAACGTACTAACGAGCCGTTTAATTAAAAAGTAAATACGCATTTAATTTATGCACAATTGCCATCGAATATTGCTTAAACAGCTTTTTCAGAATCGATGTAATTCTCGCTGTTGTTATCATTGTTTACAATGGATTCAGCTCATCAGCACGAATACGACTAATCGGCACCAGCGTGAGCGCGGCTAATCTATCTGAATACGACGAAATATCGTGTCCGATCCCGCGAAAGCTCACGATCCTAATCCGCTTTACTTCGCCGTGAATACGATCTACAGCCGAATGAAATACGTGTCGCACTCAATATCTATGTATCTTTGCTCAACTGTACATTAGTATCTGTTAGCTATCCATGTAATAGTAACGGTCCACTGTAGAAGAAACATCCTTTTCACATCTTCCGCAAGTTATATGTTCAACGGAAGTTGAAAATATCATTGTAGATCATTCAATACACGATAAGCAAGACAAATTTTACAATTTTTTTAACGCGTAAATTTTCCATTAAAAAATAATATAAAGAAAAAATAATTTTTTTTAGAAGATGTTTTATGATTTTATTTTTAGTATAGCCAACAATACTTCGCCAAAAAACAAGTGAATGTCCAACAAAATGCATTATAATATATTTTAAAATTATTTTCAATGAATTCATTATCTTACATAAATAATACACATAATCTTTTTGTCTTCCTTATATAATATTTTCATAAACTGCTTTATTTCTATAAACATTTGATCGAATCGTACAAAATAGACATCGAGATAGTTTCGATATCTTTCTACGATTGAAACGGGCAAATTCTATTACTCCCGGGTAGAGAAAAAACAGAGAAAAAGTAGGAAGAGAAAGAGGGAGAGAAAAAGAGAGAGAGAGAGAGAGTTCAAAATATTGAGTAAAATGCGCGGATTCAGTCGACGGATGTTACGCGTTTGCGGTAATGCCAACGAAGAATGGATCTATAAGCGTGGCTCTGCAAAGATATGAAAAGGGTAGCGCGAACTGACGGCCCATCCACTCCGTGAGCTCTTTGGGGAGCCATAAAAAAAAGCTATCCACCTAGATTTTCTCACTGATCGATTATTTGTAAGAGGGGATCGCTCCACGGCTCAACAAACTCTAACTTCCAGAATTTTGCATCCGCGAAATTCTCACACGTGCAGCGTAAGTATATTTATTAATAATAAGTTTGAGAATAAGCTTACATGAAGTTTCTGTTTGGTTATCGCAATAAAAATATTACGTGCAGTCTACTTCAAAATTTTGTCTTTTTTCAACCGGAAATCAATCAATTAGAAAGAGCATAGCAAAATGTTTTAAATTATTCACAACTGAAAGAAGATAGCTTTTGATTACCTGTTTATCCACGGCTAAAATTCTACATAATTTATTGTATGTAAATCTAATATTTCCTCAGACACAACATCATATTCTTTTTATAAAATTCTAAACTGCGTAATCTTTAACACGTAATTAATTTCAATAGGCAAAAAGCTTTTTTACAGATTTATTTCACCTATCATATGAAAACTTAAAAATCATAAAAACTTAAATATCATATAAGATTTTAAATATCTATATTGCTCAGCCTATTTTATTACAAACCAATTACCGATTCACCTGTTCATTATTTCGATTGGAAGCAGTTCTGATTACCTAAAATGTGAATAAACAGGCGCCAAAGTACGCGGTAATTAACTATTAATTAATTATTATGTTCCTAAATTTCTATAATCGCTTAATCGTCTTACACAGGACTCGAAATTTTAAAGATACACATAATCAAAGTATGTCGCGTGATGTAAAATGTAATCACGTATCTCAAAATAGTTGAGTTTATTATTATTATTAAAAAAAACATGTGACGCCTTACAAAATATGAATGAAAAGAAAGTGCACTACACTCTATAAAAAAAGTATATAAAATGATATAACAAGCATAAAAAAAATCTCACAATTTATAACATATTTTCAGTGTATGTATACATACATTTTCGTAATTTTCATTGTACGTTTCATTTTCGTCATAAATGAATTTTTCTATATTTGTAATTTACGTACTCTTTAAAGCAAAAATATTTAGATCTTAAGAATATTGTACGATAAGACTAATTTTCTCCCTCACATGCGCTTTGCGCTTTAATACTTGTTCGTTTATCCCTACGCTTTAATACGACCGAGTCACGCGAAACGCCAGATACGTGGATTTCTGTTTACACGAGAATTCACCCGATCCGCGTAAAGTAATTTTTTACATCGGCGGCAGCCCGGAATCAGAATAGACGGATTATACCTTGGAGTGGCTGCGTCAATTAAGGGATAATCACGCGGTGTTAACTGTACGTGTCGTGAGGCGCACGTATGCACACACACAGACACACAATACACACGCGCACACGCGTCTGCGCACATGTGCGACTTTGTCGCGGTTACGGCAAACTTGTGTCGAACAAAGTCCGATTCTATCTCGGTACGTTAACGTTACCGAGGATTGAGGGAGGGGTTGAGAGATCGGCGCGGGGGAGAACGGTGGCAACGGTGAACAAGAGAAATGGGCGACGGCAACGCTTGAGCTATCTTTCGTCTGGCAATGCTCTACTACGACTACATTAGCCGGCTTATCCGCTCATTATGTGGACGATCGCACCACCGCCGACTAAATCCCCCCATTCCACCCCTCGGGAAAGAGGTACCGTCCTTATTTCCTGAGGCTTTACGGCGATATCAACGTCAAATGGAACAAGTTACGAGACAGCGAGTTCGTGTGCCGTAATTTATTGAAACGCTGAAATTATTAATAAGCAAAAAAAATCATTGGCAGAGACAATTTAAAAAAAAGTGCTCTATTATTTATTTTGATATTTCAACGGAATTTATTTTACGGGATTTATTAAACGAGAGAAGATTTTTCGTCTTTTTTTTCTTTCCAATATTTGCAAAGTTTCCATAACAAAATAATATTTTTGTAATCCTTTCAGCTACTCGTGACTTTACAAACTTTTAACAAAACGAAATTTTAGGTAATTTTACAAGTGTCCGGCTAAAAACAGCATATTTCATCAATTGCACGATATCACGAATTAATAATTAATATACGAAATAATTGTAATTTTTAACGAAAATTACGTTGTTCAACCGTTTCTTTAACAATTAATAAATACAATCAACTGCATTTTATAAGCAGAGTGTCCCATCATCGATCGTCGACGATCGTGACGATGAAGAATAAAAATTAGCGCTTCGTAATCGCGCGAATTAACCCTTGCTTTCCACGCACGCCCTGCCGCGAGCACGAATCGACATAAATATGTACGTATTTAATATAATATATAATATAAATAAACAAACGGGTTAAAACGCGAACAATATATCCTTAATACTTTATTGCGCTAAAATATGTATTGGGCGTTTTATCATTCGAGTTATTTCACTTTTACATTCAGATTAGATCAGTACGACAGCTTTAATGTGCACTAATTACGCACTAATGCGTTCAACAAAATTCACGTCAGAGACGCATTTGACGCGCGGCAACGCACGAAGTATATTTTTTCAACTTCTTGCACCATTTTTCCTTTTTCACGTTTTTTTCTGAAAACCAGGGACGATCTCTTTCGTCCGCCATCGAGGCGCTAGATTAAATTACGTCACGCAAATAATATCGTACTAGTTTTCGCTATCTAATTCAGAATCGACGCATCGAAAGCGGCGCGAGGCGTCGCTCGCGGTCGCCGCGAATTAAACGGGCTGTCGACCGCGAAAAGTGCAAAATCTGTGAATCTACTCACCCGACGATGCATCGCCATTCTCGTCTCGTCAGTCGCCCCGTCGTTCCAGGCATTCATTCGCACACGCAAATCCGCGGAGGCACACGCCAATCACCGCGGTTCCCGCGGATTAATCAACGCGACGCGATCATCGGTTCCCGACACTTATTGCACCCGCGAATAAATACACGGAAACACGGGGCTGCGCTCGTCACTTTCGTCCGGCACTCGCGACTTTCGCCGCGCGACGCGTACGAAAGTGAAGCGGCAACTTCACGCCGGTTTCGAGAGTCGCCGCGCCGTAGTCTCGCGATTGGCCGCGACGTAGCCCGATCGGTCGATTATCGTCCCGCATCGCGATGAAAGATCAGTCGGCGCCCTCGACGGATTCGATCGCTTCCGACGTTCGAGGAATTACCGCGATTACTCATCGGAGGAAAATACGCGGAACAGAGTATCCGCAACGAGACTGCGAATTGATGCCGACGCGCCGCGAATTCAGCTTAAAGTACTGCCCAACCGTACTGAACTGTAACGTGACTGCGTGAGTCAAGCGGGCGGGAGAAGCGCGCGTTTGATTGACTATCTTAATAAATCAGAAATATTTCAGGAACAGTCTCGAGTAATCCGTCTATAATTTTATCTATAATTTAATCTCGTCGCGACAATCTCGTAATACGATAAAACTTTTTGTCGTATCAACTAAAGCCCGTATTAGACTATGCATTGGAAATTGAGAATTGCAAATTGGAGATCAGAATTCGAAATCAACTACACATAATTTTGATTTTAATCCGTTCTGATTGGTTAAATCCTAATCTCCAATTCGCAGTCCTCAATCCTCAATGAATAATCCGATACGGGCTTAATTATCATTAATGCGATCAAATATAATAAAATATAATAAATATAATAAAAATATCAAAATACGATATTACGATCGAAATATTAGACTAATAATAAAAAGTAGGGTTAATAATCTTGGCGCGATAATAAAACGGCGCGTCACTGCCGTTAGTACGATTAACACGAAATACTAAACGTATCGAAAAAAACCAGCAATCTTCGGAATATCAATCATAATAAAATACGGAACAACTTTCGAAGTTTAGGCTCGTACACGGCGGATCACTCATTACGGATTACTAATCCAACTTGCGTCCATCGCGGTGTTTACGGTGGCTTTCGCGCCAATGTTTCGCCTCGACTCGAGCGTCGCGGCGGGAGGGCACGACAGTGTGTACACACGTTCGCACCTCACTTTGCACTCGCCTCGTCGGTTCGCGCGCGGTGAGTGCGTATAACGCGTCTCTTGTTATGACTAACGTAGTTACCGTGAACTTATCCCGCGTCGCTCGCCCTCGCGCCAAAATCGTCGCGTGCCTCGCGATCGATGCTCTTTCCGAGCGGTAGGTCCCGCGTAGACGAGAAGATCGATTATTCAGCCATTAATTAGCGCTCGAGCGCCATTAATTAGCGCGTAATCGCGCCTCGCGACGTTTCCCGGAATATCGCGGAATATTCATCTTGAATCGTATGAGACGTACGTCAAGATGATCTATTTATCAAGACATTTGCCGTATTGGAGTCGCTTTTCGGAAAATCGCGGCTTTTGGAGAGTACTCGACAATTAATCATTTCCTCGACTCTCGAGGCGCTCGATTTTGGGGTTAGCGTGTCGCGCGCTCGTCGGTGTGAAGTTGCCGCGAACGGTGGAATTTTTCCTACGTAGTGGCGCGTCAGCGTCTCTGACGAACGTCGCCGAGTGTCGGTGCGCTACGACGAACGAGCGCCATGTTTCGCGCTCGGAGTGCGTCGCGCGTACAATAAGCGTCGGGACTGTCGGGGCGAAGTGTTGGGCTGCCATTCGCGTCCGCGTTAATTAGCGCGCGGCATCGTAATTAGCGATTTCCGAGCAGATCCATATCTAGGGGCGCGAGCGTGCGGAAACAATGAAACGGCTCCCAGAAAGGCAACGATATCGGCGATGCGTCGGCTGATGAGTAAGTTCCTTTTTTTTATATTCGCGGGACTAATTGTTCACTCGTCTCTTTCGCGATAATCTGATAATCGCGTTCCGGTATCCGCTTCGTTTCTTCATGTCGTCTCTCTTCGATTTATTTAACAGGAAAATTTACTCTAATTATCATTATTTGTATTTTAATAAAAGCAAAAGCTTCTCTTTTATTTCACGTTAATTTCTTGCATTCTTGTCGTTTGGTTGGTGTACTTTTATCTGATTAATATATTAATTATAATTCAACATTAATATTAAACATAATTTAATGTTCACATGTTTAATGTTTAATGTAATGTAAATATTTAAATGTTTTCAATGTTTGATGTCAATTAATTAACATTAAATATAATTAAATGAAAATAGTAGTACTAATAATTGCAATTTTTAAGTAACTTTTAAAAGAGGAATTTGTAATATAGCTGAGAATCCTATTTTATATAGGCAGATTCTTAAATTGATGCCGCATTGCATTAACTATTAAGTAAAGTAAATTTAATAAAAGTAAATTTCGTTTTTAGCACTTTATTTTTAACACTATTAATTTTTTGTTTAACACAAAGGAAAAGAAATTCGAAATTAAGGATAATGAATTTTGTAGTTAGAAATTTTGCTAAATGTTCAATTAAGATAATCAATCATCGATTAAATTAGAGTCCGGTCACTCATAGAATGCTTATCGATAAATTACAATTTTTATATGTATATAAATGTTTCACGAATCTACATAGAATGTCCAAAAACTGTGTGCGTTCGTCTGTAATATTTTACTGACAATTTATTTCCACGAGAAAAAACATTTCGTTTTTTTGTATAAAAAATTTCGAGAGTAAATGTGACTTTTTAATGATCAAAGGACCTTAGTAATTGAAGTTTGAATTAAAACTTGAAAAAGTGAGTGAATTTTAAGAGCAATGTTTTGAATAATCCTTTTATCAATCAATTAAATTAAATAATTTTTTATTGATTTCCTTAATTTTGATTTCTTAACGAAAAGAGCGCAACATGGACGAGTTATATTTATGTCTAATGGAGTTAAATTTGAGCAATGTCGTCGATTCAACAATTTCTGAGATACGTGTGGCAAAGTAGTGTCCGAGTGCACCAACCAATCGAGTAACGACGGCAAAAGAGAAAGAAACGGACCAGTTGTTGAAAAGACTGCACTTAACGCGGCGGATATATATCGCTCTGCAGGATGGGGCGGAAGTGAAATGTGGCCGCGCTTAGCGGACCGACTAAACGTACTATTTATTGTTCGGTTGCCGGTTTCCTTCGGAAGATTCTGCGTCGTCCGTAAGGACATATTTACCAACCAATAGCTAGAATTGCTTCCAGTCGTATTAAATTTGCTCAACGTGACAGACAATCGTAATGCCAAACTTGATATATATTAATACGCATATATCTATAGAGATCATTTAAAGAATTATCGGACAGCGACGTATTAACAATAAATTCAATTGATTTCTTATCACTGTCGTGTAGCAATCTATATTTAACTATGATTGACTAAGCTCATTATCTATCTTTTTTATTCTATGACTAATTAAGGAAAAAGAAATAATTAATTTTCTTTCATGAAAGGTATAATATAATAATCTAGCTTCAATCATATGTTAATTATTCCTCTTATTACTTTATAAGGTGAATAAAAGAAGCGTTTGTATAAATTATCATTCCAAACAACGATTTTATTAAGCTTAAACATGCATTTGATTAGAAAGCAATATATTTTCACAAGACACTGCAATGACTTTCAAATATTTTGTTATTCTCTACATTCTGGAGCAAAAAGTTCATGAAAGTACTCTTTTATATACGTTTAAAAAAGAGAAAATGGATTCTTTTTTTAGGAAAAATCAATTTTCTATATTTGTCGACTAAAAGCACAATCATTTAAAAATGCCACTGTAGAAAAGCAGAAAATACTACAAGAATATAAAAAGAACTCATTTTTTAAGCGATATGAATGCATTACACAATTTATCTTACCTTTTGACGCAGTCCCGACAGAAATTGTAGATGAAGCTTCATTTTCACCATAACACTTTACAAACTGCCAGTCTTCTCTTAGCTTCTTCAGCTTCTCCTATCACATGTATGCAATATTAAATATTAAATTCACTTTAGACGATTTTATAAAAATTCGTATTAGAATTCAGGATAATATTTTATTTATAATTTTATATGCCGTGCAATGAAAAACAATTGAGAGAAGGAAATATACGTATATATATATATATATATATATATAAAACATACAACATCAAATTATGTATATATAAAATATATATTAAATTAAGCTTATATATGTAAAAATACATAGCATAAAAAATTATAAAAAAATGTAATAAAAAAGAATGTATCAAATTTTAATATAGAAATTATAGATTGTTTAAAAAGGGTTTAAGATGATAATATATTTCAGTAATAACAATCTATTGAAATATTTTTATACCTGCAATTCAACAGAAACCGGTTGTTTTGCTGATTCACACTCTTTTTCCAAATTAGTATAATTTTCTAACACATCTTTTACTTCCATTTCGCGATCTTCGACTTTGCACTGAAAAATATAGTTTTTATTAAAAATTATAATCGATATTATAACTTTTAATGTAACTTACCATAATATTTTTAATCACTTCATTACGTTCCTGCTGCGGTAAATCTTGAGAAATACTCAATCGCGTTCGCGTTTCCATAACCCATGCCATAACAGCATCCAGGGTGCAAATGTATTTTCTAAGCGACGCAAGTTTGCATTCCACGTATTCACGGTGATTCGACAGATTTGTGTTAGCCTAAACAAACATCATTAAATGCAAAAGTAATTATATATCGAGTTATTAAAATTTTAAAGATTATAATATTAAACTTTATATAAATAAAATCAATACCTTGTCCATATCCACGAGAAGTTTGTTATTCTCGTCTTCTTCTCTGGGAACGTTATGTTGACTTACTAAGGTTTGCAAAGTTCTTTTCCGAGATACAAGTTCTTCTTCTCTCGCCTACAAATATTTCATTAGATCTTAATTAAAAAAGTAACGTAACTTATTATTTATTTTTAAAGACTTTTTAGTCTTATTCGCTTAATATAAAACAGGCACAACGAGAAGAATAAAATTTATATCATAGATACTTTTAATGTTAATTTATTATCTATAAAATAAGATAAAGAACGAATATATAGCCGAACTTTACTAGGAAGCTGTTTGAAAGTTAGAGTTCAATGCTATTTATATCCTGGCACGATTCAGCATGTGCAGTCATGAAATGTAGAGATATTATTAGGACAAGTTTCAGTTTATTTGATTGTGCTGCACCGGGCTATAACCCATGGGAACTGAATCTCAGAGAGAATAATCCCGTTACTTATCCAAGTCGCATCTAAACAGAACGCTCTAAAGAGTGTTTTTCAATTATATATATTTTTTAGTGTTGTACATTCATGTACATGTGATATTATTTTGAAAGTAAAGTGATTTCGTGTTATAGTGATCTTCGCAAAAATAATGAATGTGTTGTACATGAAAAAAATTAAGTTACTATAACGATGCTACTATTTATTTAAAAGTTGAAAATTTGTGTATAATTGAGGAATAAAAATATAGATAATAAAAAATTTATATTATTGCACCGATTACTGGATGAATTCTATATTATTAAATAATAAATTGTGAATTCATTAAAATAATACAAAAATAATATTCCAAAAATAAACTTAAAAATATTCCAAAACTATATTACCTTAATTAACGATAGTCGGATCGATAATGAGGTCTCATCCGAAGGATTTGCTGCAGATACTAATAGAGTATTCACTTGTTCTACGATATTATACGCTGTTTCTAAAATCCTACCGTCGTTGTTCACTTTTCTCTCCATGGCAAAATTCCTTAAATAATACATTAATGTAAATAAATTCAAAATGTGATGCATAAACGGAGCACATTTTAATGTCTATTAACAACACTTTATATATGTATGACAAATTACTGAAGTTATTATAATAAAAATTATAATATTTATTATTATTTTACACGAAATAGTGATTTACAAGAGAAACTCGAAGATGTTCGTTTATTCTGAGGTTATTCTGAGTTGACTGACTTCACTGCAGCAGCACAGGCAAATCACAACTGAAATAGCTCAATGCTGGGTCGAGCTTTCCTCGCAATACTACATGCTTGTCTACATTAGCAAATCATATTTTCATAATTCATAATTCTACATTATAAGCAACTATCACTTGTAATTATGAAATGTCGTACATTTATTTAGGATGACTGAGTAATAAAAAAAGCGTAAAAATACAAATATCCATAAATAATTTCAATTTCTTATTCTGAAATGTTGAAAATAACATGTCTTACTTTTCTTTTCGGGCGTTTATTTCGGCCACTAAATTGTGCCAACGGTGCTTGATATTTTCAATCATATTCTGCAATTCTATTACATCTTCAGTGGAAGCCCGGCTAGATATATCTGTACTCGCTGCATTAATATTATTTAACGTTCTTTGCATTCTAGAAACTTCTTGTTCCAATTCGAAAGTTTTCGTTTTACTTGCTTTAGAATGGCTGAAAACGTTACACTTCTTTAAAGCATCTTCCATCTTATCTAACCACTCTGCAAATGTCCGGCATGTGTTATGAAGTTCTTTCCATTTTTCATAACATTTAATCCACCGGTTATGTCTTTCCATGTAGCTCTGACTAACGCTTGCCCATTCCTCTTGTAACTTCTCGCTTAAATGTTTTATTTGATCAGATTGCTCTCTTTTGGCTTGCCGCGTGACGCTTTCGCAAACATAATTCACTTCGTCGACACTTGGTTTTAAAATATTTAAAGCGTTGTTAATTTTTTTCAAACATTCTTCTTGACTTGTAAATAACTCATAGTCTTTACCACTTAGTGGCAAAGAATTCAAAGATCGCGACACGGTTGTTACTGCTTCTCTCAATTTGCTAATGCGTGCGATAAATTCTTGCGGATTAACACCACCAATATCCTGAAAAAATAAAATTGTAAATAAATTCCACAAAATTTTCAACGGATTTAAAATGTTTTAATGGTAATTAATTTATCACAATATTGAAACATACCAATTCTACTTTCTTGTCAGTTACGTGTTTGTCCTTGTCCTTGCTACCACTGAATCTTTTGAACTGTGAACTAACTTTTTGCCAATTGCTATTAATGTTATAGCGTACTGATTCCGAATAGCCAACATTTAATTTTTTCAATTCTGCAGCTAGCTCATTCAATTTGTGTATTTGTACTTGTTTTGTATCAAATTCTTCAGTGAATGATTCTAATTGGCCTTCATAATTATTAGCCTGTTCGAGCTTCAGTGGTACATCTCTAAACCAGTCTTCAAATTCCATTATTA
Organism: Cephalotes varians; assembly: GCA_037157785.1. Lineage (NCBI taxonomy): Eukaryota > Metazoa > Arthropoda > Insecta > Hymenoptera > Formicidae > Cephalotes > Cephalotes varians. Next base: position 772,080 of record JANQDE010000014.1, read on the forward strand.
TGTTATTATATTGTCGTAGAATTTCTTCTGCCTTTTGTGCTTGCTTTCTGCGCGTTTCAATTTCCGTCATAACTTGGTGCCACTTGCTTCTCAGCTTATCTTGATGTTCATTTTTTATTTTTTCTGCTCGTGCTGGATCGGTCATATGTATCGTCATAACTAAACCGTCTCCCTTACTGATTAAAGCTGCTGCATCTGGGGCAAGGCTACTAATTTCACTTTTCAATATCTGCAATATATAAAAATTATATAATAAATATTAATATATATAAATTATAATCAATAAACGATAATTTTATTCATAAACAAATTTAGAATAAATTATACAAACCTCAAGACGCTTGGTAGGATCTTTCTCATTAGAGATACCACTGATACTCATTAACATAACATCCATCCTGCATAACATCATTTGTGCTAACTGTTCAAATTCCAAAATATTTTTCTCTAACGCTGTTCGAGAAATACCCGTTGGACTTTTGAATAGCGCTTTTTCATGAACAGTTTTTGTTTCCATTTTATGCTGCATGATTGGCCGAGATCTTTCAACTTTCATCTGAAAAAAGATAAAAATATATCTTTCATATAAGTTATATTATCGAAGAATTCTTCTTAATCAAGTTTATCTTTATATAATCGAGACTCGAAATAAGTAATAGACTGTGGTGGACATGAATGTCGCATCTATGCGACACGCATGTTACCTTGTCCAAGAGGTGCTCAACATGCTCTCCTAAGTTAGTATCTTCTCCGTCTGAACTGGAACTACCAACATCAATTTCTGTATCATCCGAAAATATTAGCACATCATCTGTTTCCTTATCACTGCCGTAAAAGCTTTCGCAATCTTCCAACGTGTCGTCTTTTGATAGATTCCTCATACGTTTGAGCAATGGCGATTTCTTATATAGATTCTCTTCTTCGCTACGACTCGCGTTACCAATATTTTCACGTATTATAGAATGTTCAGTATTTTTCTCAGATTCCTTCTGATTATTTTTGTCTTCTTGTGTCTCTACTGATGTTCGTGCTGTAACATACTTTGTTTGTTTACTGATTTTTATATCAGATTTTTTAATTTCTTCGTTATCATCTAATATAAGATACTCTGCCACACTCTCTGTATCTTTCCACGAGGATGTTATCCTCGGCGATTTATTTGATCTTTCTTTTAATTGCTGATCTGTCTGACTATATTCAGTTTTTGAAAATTCTGCAGTGTCAATTTCTTCATTTCTTAATAATGTATCGCTGGAAAGTGTGCTTTTATTTGAATCGGTAATGTTTTCCTGATCAGTGTTTAAATCTAATTTTAATATGAGTCTTTTAATATTTCGCGCAGGAGATTCGACCGAAACTTTCTTCTTTAAAATTGGCACAAGTTCTTTTTTCTTAACGATCTGTTCTGATATTTTTCCTTTAACTTCCTTATCTTCTGTATCAGTATCAATAGATTCGGCTTCTGTCTCGGTATCTTCAACAATTTCCACTCTTTCAACTACTTGCGGCATCAATCCAACACTGACATTAGCACTCGGCAAGATTACATGATCTTCGGGAGACGCTACTGATTTTATAATTTCCATTTCTTTCACTTCTACAATTCGAAATGGATTCTGCTGTGCATAAGTTGTGTTAAAAGTTTTCGTTTCTGTTGCTGTCAGGGTATTGCTAGATACCTGAGAGAATAATTTACTATTTTTAGCTAGAAAGAATTCTTCTTCATCAACCATATGCGCGTCCGTATCAGAACAAGGTGAAGACAAATCGTCGTCAACCTGAACAACTTGTGGTTGAGAAGTTTGAACAACATCGGGCACGGAACTCATGTCTAACTTTCGTCTAACGGTTCTACTAACATCCACAATTCTAGTTTTTACTTTTTCCGATTTAGCGGAAGACTTCCTGCTTCGATGAGGTACATCAATGGGCGAGCTTTCAGGCGTATTAACAGCACATTGATTATCATCAAATGCAGGATTAAAATATCCTATGCCATAAATCTCTTTATTTTCATCTATTAATTTCTTTTCTTTTTTGGTAGAATGTGCTGAAGTTTGTTCCAGCTGTTTAGATAATTTATTACGCCCATAATTGTCTCTCCCCTTAGAAGCTTCTTTACTTTTTATTAACAAATTGTCTGTGATTTTGTGGATCCATTCCTGTGAAAATATGATAGGTGACAGAAACTTTATGGACAATCGACAATTAATGGAAAGAGCATGTTAATAGTGAAACAATATTAAGCATGGTCTAATGAAAGTGACAATGCGATTCACTGTGCATATAAAGCTGAATTTTTCGTGTACATCCATCACCAATGCAAAAATCTCTGCACTATCGCTTAATTAGATTCTTCTAGCTTTGCAACTTGTCTAAATTCTCCATAAAAATAGGTTTTATACAAGGGGAGAGACAATAAACAATCAATAAAATATAAATCCTTTTATCCACTAAAATATACTTATTTTTTGTGCCAGTAATTACACTATTTACAGATAGAGCCACCTCTTGGACAGAATCATACCATATTATCGAGAAGTGTAAAAATATAAGTTTAATATATACATATTATTTTAATATAATTAAAAATTTCTCGAAAATAAAAAATATATTATTATTAACACTCATTAAGGTATATATAATCAATATGTAGAGAATATAATACTTATTAAAATATATATAGCTCCATTTAAATCCTGCTGCAAAAAAAGTATGAGAATATGATATTTTTGATATTAAAAATTTTCATATTAAAAATTTCATATTAAATATTTAAGATTATTAAAAAATTCTTATATTCAAAATAAATCAGAAATATTTCTGCATGTTTTGGAATATAAAATTTTGTATGTATTAATGAAAATGTTTTATGTGATAGAGATATACGTAATGGTACTAACAAGCACAAGCATTACATATACCAATTGTTAAAGTATAAAGCAAAGAATAAGCCATGAGCGAATAAGCAATGAATGATAAAATTGACTTTAGAAAAAAGATAATAGATAAACAAATTTTAATTTTGGGTGAAAAAAGGAATTAGATACATACTTGTATTCTGTTAGAGATATCTTCCCATTTTTCACATACTTCGGCTACTTGGGGATAAAATGCATAACGTTGAAGCTGATTAACTTTCGGTTTTGCTTCTATCATTTCACTTTGCACAGCCTAATAATGAGATCATAGAAATATTTATGAGGATATTTTATTAATTTTATTAAAGAATAAAATAAATACATAATTTCTTACTAATTGTATGTATTTTAATATCATATATAAATATTTCAATACCTTGCACTGTTCAAAATGATGTTCTGTAAGTTGATCAATTGGAACTGCATCTAATTTATTTAATTTCTCTTCAACTTGTAGAAGCCATGCATTTATTTCGTCGACATTAGGTTCATCCTTTTATATAAAAAAACATGTATGTTTATATAATATTATAATATTTAAAAAATTTATTATAATATAATATTTAAATATATTACGTAATAGATACTTACCTCTGAGCCTTGACAAACTCGTAATCTCTTTTCTGTATTAGCTAATCTTATGATTACATCAGACATTTTTTCCTTAAGTTGTTCAAGATACATAGGATCGCATAATTTTGAGAATTGATTTTGCGATACAAATAATTTATCTCTTATGACATTGAGACGTGGAATTACTTCGGTCAAAGTCTCCTATAAATAATGACAAAATTATAAATAAAATTCATAGTTTGTAAAAAGATACTTATAATTAAAATTTGGTAAAAAACGTGATTATTCAATATATTTATATTTATGCTTATGTCTAGAATAGAAAATATATACAGCCTGGAATTAAAATTTATATATACTTACTCGTACATATATTGCATTCACTGGCAGTTCAGGCATATTTTTTTGCGTATCTAATTCTTTATTTATGCTTTCGACAGACATATTAACATATGCCATATTTTTATGCATGTCACGTGACAAATCTAATGCCGATTCTAATATAGATTTAAATTCTGTTATGTGAAGACCAAGCTAAAACAAATTTAAATATTTGAATCGTTTTTTATGTATTCTTTTCTAAAATAAATAAATTAAAATAAAATGATTCAAAAACCTTATTATATAATTCCTTTAACATATCAATTCGCTTTGAAAATTTGTCAGGCTTGGGAACAGCTTTATCTTCAACTAATTTTCTCCCAGTCACGATTATACATTCAATTTCACTTTTAATCTCACTTAAAGTTTGATAAAAGCGCTGTAAGACAATAAATAAATTATTAATATGTGCATTAGTTTCTTAGATTATGCAATATATAAGTAAATGTGTAGCTACCAGACAATGTTTTAATTGACCCTCGATGACTTCGGGATCTTCTGATGATAATTCTAACAAACAAGTTGCTTCTTCTATTCCCCTGAGTTCTCGTAAAGCTCTTGATAATCTAGGTTCTATATTGGTCGGACAACGAAAGCGTTGAAATTTTCTTTGCACTTTGGCATATTTCTGTTCAATCAGAGACATTTGTTCTTGGAGTCGAAGTGCCGCTTCTTGTTTACCAGAAGCTTTGTACGATTCAATTTGTGATGCCATTTCCTCGAGCGTAGTACGCTGTTGTTCCAACTCTTCCATTAATTTCTGTACCCGTAATACATAATTATGCATAAGATAAATTAGCTTATTATATATCTATTATGTTTTGTATATATTATGTGATATGCCATATGCATTAGTAAAAATTTTATATCCTTTTATGATATATATAATTAGTTAGTAAGATCTATATAAAAGATGCAGATTTTAATAGTCACATTTTTTCGATCATGCTATTTTCAAAATCATATACATAAGGAATTATATACATAAAGAATAAAAAATATATTGATATATACATATATAAAGAATAAAAAATATATTGATATATCTCCTTGTTTTTTTTAATCATTCTAAATTATTTATGTATGATGTATTTATCACATAATAACGGTATGTGTTAATATGTTGCTGATATTCCATATTTTTATTTTGGTAAATATTTCTCATAATTTGACGAATATAAGAAACATATATAAAGAGATGTTACTGTAATTATAGGTTTTTTAAATCAAACATCGGCAAACTTTTAAATCATTTACAAGCAACGAAGTCGCAACATTATAGTTCTAATATCTTTAGATTATGTATTATTCCTTTAATTATAATATGACATAATATACATATCATTTTTTTCGTGGACAGACCTGATAATCGTGAGGCAAATCATCAGCAGTCAAGTCGCAATCAAGACGTGCAGTTAGTACGGAGTCTATTTGTGTTAAAGAATGCTGAAGGGCAAGAATACGCCCTTCTGATTGTTGGGCTTGCTTCACTGATCCTTCCAACAGCTTGGCCCGTTGCCCTGCCTACTCAAAACATAATACTCTATTCTAACTAAACTAACTTTACAAAGCAAGTATTAGACTTGCAATGATTTGTCATTATAGCTTTTTTAGCCAAGCAGAAATAATTATATATATATATATATATATATATAAAGCTATATATATATATATATATATATTTAAAAATTTTTCTTAAATATTTTTATTCTTAATTATTTTGTGTTGTTCGTATCTATTTATAAGTTATGTATAGTATATATTATAATTTTCTCAAACATCATTCCTAGCAACTCGTAATAATGCCACATGCGGTTATAAGCTGTTAAAGTATCAAATTCGTTGTGCTTGACACATACATACAATTCCATAAAATAAGCTCCTTAGGATAGGAATCTTAGTATAAATACACTTTACATTCGTAACAAATGTAAATATGTAGCGAGTGTATGCATACCTGTTTGTTTAAGTTTTCCCATCGATTTGTTAATCCCTCTACATCTGTTTCAATAGAATGAGTCATGATATTACTGTCAATAAGTTGTCTACCAATTTCTTGAATTTTCTCAAGTCTAGATTCTGGATGATTTCGTATGTAATTTTCTAAATCCTTAAATATAATATATATAACCTTTATAATGTGTTGTATGTATGCAAAAAATTAGATAAAATTACAAAATTTTATAAAGAGAAATAATTTAACTTTTTCTAAATTCTCATTTAAGATGGACACTAAAACAACTTTTTAAATTCTAATTTTTCTGAGCTAATTATTTGAATCAAATATAGGATAATTATTATTAAATGTTTATATAAAATTGAACAACATTTACTTACATCCAGCTCTTCCGAAATTTCTTCTGCATCTGCAGCAGTTTTAGGCGATTTTTTTAATCGTTTATCTAGCTTATCCAACCAATCACTTTCCTGTGCAACTAAAGCACGAAATTCCCCGTACTCATGACTAGCATTTTGTAAATGTCTATAACGTTCATATATACGATCTGTAACATCCGTCCATCGTGCATTTAAGAAAGTGAAGCGTCTACCAAGCTCTTGCACGGACGATCCTTCTGAACTTAACAGTTTATCATTTCCCATTTCGTTCAAGTTTCTAAACTCTTCCACTCGTTTATCAATGTTATCTTTTAGCGCTTGATACCGACCACGAACTTGAAAAAGTTCAACTGATGATGTTATTCTTGATTCTATTGGTATCTCTTTTTCTAAACTTGATAGCCACTTTGTAAAATCTTCTATACCATTAATAATCTAACAGAAAACAGAACCGTTACAAAACATTTATATTTTTAAAACATTTATATTTATATTTTATTTATGAAGATTGTATGTACTTACATTATCATTTTTCTTTAAGATACTCTCATATTTGTCATTTAAACTTTTAGTTTCGGTAACAATTGTGTTCCATTTATATGTTACAACTTCCAATTTGCTGTTCAACAGACTTGCAAAATTAGGTTCCGATTTTTCAAGTATACTATTTGCCGATAATCGAAGTGTTTCTATTTGCGGTTTTGTTTTATCTACTTCTTGAGAAAATGAGTGAATTTGTTGTAATTTATGTTCCGCTGTTTCAATATTATCCGTATTGTCTTTAGATAAATTTTCTAGATATAATGATGATTTTTCCAACCAAGTTTCAAGGGTAGAAAATTCGGTATTAAATGTTTGCAAAATTGCGATATCTATAAAACGTACATTGTATTAATAAATTTATTGTGTAATCGTAACAAAAAATGATAACAAACATTTACTTTTGCATATTATTTGTATTTATTTTCTATTTACCTTTGGTAAGAGCCTGTTGTTTCTCTTCCAAAATGATAGGAATATCACTCCATTTAGTATTCAAATCCTGTAATTCATCTTTAAGCCGCTGTCCCGAAGAATCATCACTTATCTTCGCTATTAAGTCTTGTCCAGTAGAGTTAACATAACTGAAAATTTCTTCCTGTTCTTTTAACGAGCTTTGTATATTTTTAAGTCTTTTTATTTGCTCTTCCATAATCTTCTCATCTGATATAATTATATGTTCTGACAATAGAAAACCTTCTACATTATTAATAAACGACATCAGATTGGTGACTGCCTCAATATATTTTTTAGGCGGTGTTCGATCGATAGCATTAGTTATTTCAGTCAATCGCTCGGATAACCTGAATGTATTGCATTCTATTAAGTAACACAATAAATTTATAATATATATTTTTACATATATATATTTGCCTACAATAGTACTTACATTGCATATAAATTCTCCCACTTAGTGAAAAATGCTTTTACGTCTGTGTCCACATTACTAGTTTCCGTAAGAGCGACTTGGTTTTCTGACAATTCTTTTGCTTTTTCAACCATCTTTCTTATGCGTTCGTCATGAGATTTCATTGATTTTATTTTAACCTGAATAAAATATTTTAGGATTAAAACATTGCTTATATATATTAAGTATTAAATCATTAAAAGGTAATATTTTAACTTACTCTAAATGGCTCTATTTGATTGTTTTCTTTATTTGTATCGAACCACTTGGTGTAACTTTCCAGCATCAAATTTAGACTGGCTAATTCAGTCTGGAATTTCTTTATTTCCTCTAGATAATCTATGCGTTTCTTTATCTCTTGAAGACGATTATTTGTTGCTACCCAACAATTTTGTATACCCTTAATCTTGGATTCCTCTTCTTCGGTGGATTCGTTCGCATTTTTTAACTCTTCGATAAACTGTTTACCAATTTCAAGAACTTTATCATATTCATTTTTATGCGAGTCCATGTCTGCAAGAGTATCTTCGTAAACAACTTTCTTCTCTTCCACGCTTAATTCGTCAAATACCCTCTCCGAACGACCAATTTCTAAGTCGACATAATCTAGCCATTTATATAGATGAAGTAGTGCCGATTCAAACTCATGTTTAGTAGTATTATCAACACGCCGTTTCTTTGAATCGCTATGTGGCGTTGACTGAAAAGAGAAGTAATATATATTTGTCACGAAAGCCGAATACGAAAAATATTGAGAGAAATAAGAAAAAATAAACATACTGTTGCAGTAATCTCTTCTTTATATGCTATGCTTGTTACCGTTTCGGACATCCATTCGTTTCCTTTAATAGTTGTTATATTTTCTTCGGACTTTAAGTCAAACTCGAATCCAGAATTCGTTATCTATGTGCAATATAATAAAGATTAGAATTGAAAAGCAAAATGTATTCTTCTTATAAAGTATAATATTCTAAGATTTTTTAAATTACTCTTTGAGATTGAACTTCCATGATTTGTCCAACGGCTTCCCATCGATCTTGCAAGTTTTCGATCTTTTCCAAAATATTTGCATATTCTGAAGACGAGCTGTTGCCATCTAAATCCTGAATTGATTCTTGTAGAGATGTTAATTTCTTCTGATTTATATCCATTTCCGCTTTAAGGATTTGCAATTTCTTTATTCTGTCCAATACTTCGCCAAATTCGGACGCCGGATTGGCTTCCATTTGCTTCAATGTAATTTCCGTTTCGTTCAACCATGCTACCAGCCTTTTGTAATCATCGATAATGTTCTGCCAAAGCGTAGATAAAGATTCTAATCGTTGACGTCGCTCCTCTTTCCATTGGCAGATGTGACTCCAACGTTCACCGAGAGCAGACAACTGATCTTCCATTTGCGCATAAACCGCCTCGGAATTTTCTTCATCCACGACTACTACCATGTTCCTCATGCCATCAACTACATCTTGTTGCGCATGAATATCTTGTTCTAATTCATTGAGATGTTTCAATTGTTCCTCGAAAGTCGATGGATTTAATTCGATTGCTGCCATCAATGAGATTCGATCTTCCGTTTTTGTCAACCATTGTCGTAACGCATCTAATTGTGCCTGTTGCATTTGCATCAAGATCTAGAAATAAATTATTCGTAAGGAATAACTAAAATGTCAGTATTAAAAATATCTTTCTGCAATATATTTTCATTGACATATATACATACCTCGTGAATTCTTGTTTGCCTTTCCATGGCGCGCATTCGAAGTCCTTCCCAACGAGAATTCAGTAAAGACATCTGTACGCGAACCTCGTGCTCTTCGTCTTTATGTAATCCGCCTTCAGCTAACAATCTTGCACCTTCCTCTAGAACAGTTCCTACTCCATCTTGATGACCGGATAGTTCCATTAAAAAGGCTTCATGCTCGTGGAATTGTTGTTTCAATATGTCTAAAGTCGAGCCCGGCTCGGGGGCATGATTCAATTTATCCTCTGCTTCCAAAAGCCACGTTAGAACATCTTCAAGCGCAACCTGATAGCCGCCAAGCTCGACGGAAACGTTTGTAGCTAAACTCATCGGGCGAGATGCTGGCATTCCGAAATTGCTGAACGTTAAAGTACTCTGCAAATTAATTTTTTATATTTATTTTTTTATACGTTGATATGATCTCTCGTTCATTCTCTCAAAGTTGCTAAATCATGATTCACGTACCTCTGTTCCCGGTGTTGTAACGGGACTAACTGGAGTACTGTCACTTGCGATCGAAAGATCTAGTTCACCAATGTCATCTCCAGAATGTGGTAACGATTGAAAAAGACACATAACATACATCATTATGGATTTTTTATCCGGTACTGAAGTATTGACATCTGAAATAAAATATGACATTGTAAAGATGTAACGTTGACTTACTCTATAATCAAATTTTACAATATTTTACTTTTAGGAATTAAATTGATATAAATTTTCGTGTCAAATATATAAGATACAAAGAAAAAAGAGAATTATTATTATTCATAAGGTAATATGTAGAATGTCTCGAATTAATTTACCTTCAGGATCCAAAAGACGTTCGATACCAAGATGTTCTTGTGCGAGTCGAAAAGCATGATCCAATCTAGCATTTGGATGTTTACGCGCAATGTTATTAAAGTCAAACAAGTGAGGTTTCCATTTATGTAAAATCGCATTGAATGCTAAGCCGTCCGACCAAGACGTTGTAAAATTTTTAATATCAACACCAGGATAATTCTTTAAAAAAAAGATGTTAAGTGTTACTCTAAATGTTACTGTTACTCTAAAAAGATGTTATTGTTATTCCATTTTAATGATATTCAATATTTATAATATTCGATATAATTATAATATTTTTACATATTACCTGAGAGTTTTGACGACACCAAGCAAGAAGTGTCTTTTCTAAATTGGTCTGTTGTAATTCTGTCATTAGATCTTTCAAGTGATAATGTACCTGTTGATGTAATAAATATTGTGTTAATAGAAAAGTTGATAAATAGAAAACTTAAAATAATTGACAGTAAATAAATAATCAACATGCCAATAAAAATCAGGACACGAAATAAGCTAAAATGTTTTATTTTAAAGATATTTTCATTTTTAAAATAAAAAGAAAACATACACAAATATCATTTGCCTCACATTCTATTCGATTATAAATTTAAATTAAGAAAAGTTAAAAGTTCCATTCTTATTTAAAAAAATTAATGTTTCATTAAAATTCTTTCAATATTACTAGGTTAAAATTATTTTTGTGTTACGCTCGTACGACTTAAATCCATTTCGTTTAAAGAGTTTCCAATTTCCTTTAAATTTGAAAATAGAAAATAATGTCGCATAAACTAAGTTCCGTGTCATATAGTGAATTAAAACTTCGTACCACGAATAATTAATTATATTAATTAATATATCAAAGTATGTTATAATCAGATTTTAATTTATATAGATTTTTTTGTTGACAATCGTCTATGACACAAAAGAATTATTACAAAGCGAAATAAAAAAGAATTCGTAATTTGTACAGTTTAATATTTATATAAAAAATGTCATCGAAAACTTACTTGCCAATGAAGAATAATACTCCACACCAAACCAAGTGTCAATTTAGGATTACCATCAACAATGTCATTGCTACTAATATTGACAAGTTTCACCTAAAATATTAAATAATATATCATATAATATCATATTAAAAAGCAGTGACGAAAATTTATATAATTTATTTGTATAAAAATCTATTAATTTACTTATGTAAAACAATACTTTAATAATTAATAAAATAAAACTAATAATTAATATAAAATAAAACAAGATTTATTTTCGCGATCTGTTTCTGTCTTGTCTGATTCTGTTGAGCGATGATTCCGTTTGATAGTTAAATATTTCTAGCATAATACTATAATAGTATAAACGCTGCAGTTATATACTTACGTTATTTTGTTCAAGAATTTGTAATGCTTTATTAACGTTATTGAGATGATGCACTCGCATCCGACCGCGTTCTCTCTTCTGTAAAATAAATATCTTCGCTATTATGTTATCTTCGCTTTAAAAAATGCATACACAATTATACTAGAGCTCGCTCGACTTGTTTTAACAAAAAGCATTCTAATTCTATACGGGCCATTGTGCAAAATAAATTTCAATGATGAAAGCGAACACCTGCGTAGGGCAATGCAAATGCTGCGACGCGGTATTACATCTCGGGAATGGAACATTCTTACGCCTACCGCGCATTCGTAATCGTGCACTCTTATGCAAATATCCCCGATGCTCGCGCACCTGCTCGCAATTCGCCACGGCGAACGCGAGCGTGCTGACGCGGAATGCATGAGGAATAATTTTATTAGGAAACGCCGTCGGCTGAGAGATGTTCTAACGATCGCCTTCGCGCGATCTAACAGCGCTTTCGACGGTCTATCGCCGACGTGAAAAAAAAACTCGCGCGAAATCACGGATCGCCGCTAAGCCGCGCTAAGCGATTATCGCGGTGTGCAGATAGGCACGCGGCATACTTACATAAGTCTTAGAAGTGAGCACTTCCAGGAGTGACAGCAAACGATTTCCATCTCGTAAATCGATAAACAGATCGCTGATCGGCTCGTGATGATTCTACGGAAAGTAAGACAGATTAAACATCCGTTTCACGTTTTTTCCTCGCTGGAAGCATTCCACGACGTGCTATTATATCACGTTAGGAGATAACGAACGCAGAAATACGAACATGCTTAACAAGTAGATACTTATTACGTTCCACGCATGGAAAGATTTAAAAGCGAAACTCCTCGCATACCGCATACGGTACAGCCCCGCGAATAAATAGAGTATAATAACAGGCGAATGGGGTAATTGGACCGAACAAGATCTTTTACCTTAAGAAGTTGCGAATTTATCCATTTGGCGAACGTCTTCTTCTGCACGTCTTCTCGCTCATCTGTAACATTATTATTATTAATTATTATAATTAATAAATTTTGTTGGAGAGGAGAATTCAGCAAATCTTAAAATATTCTAAGAGAAATATCTTATTACGTAATATTCAATAGTTATATAAAATTATAAAAGTCAAGTATATCTCATGTTAACTAATGTAATATTATAATTCGATAAATTGACATATGAGAGTTTTTGAATATGTTATTTAATTAATATTTTCGAAACTCGTCTTTTAATAAACTGATTTTTTTAAAATCAGTTTATTATTTAACAGCAAAATTATTTAACATATTATAATTATAGAAATCGAAAAATACTTCTTAGATCTTAGATTTTCACATTCTGCGTGCAAACGTGATTTAAACACATTTAGAATTTAGATAATCCAATCGTGATAATCGAACCAAATTAACAATTGAAAAATGATGAATAATGTGTGCTCTGTATCAACACTTACAATCTAACATTATATAAATGAATTTCAAATACAGCAATGCAAATGCAACGTTAGGCATTGATTATTTTGATTTCTCATATTCATATTTTTCTTTGTTCATAATTTAATCACAGTTTTGCATTAAGATCATTGAAAATTACTCAAGGTTACTCGTGAAATATCTCTTATCGCGCGCGCGCGCGCACTCAGAAATCATCGATAACTATAATTCAGAAATAAGCGGGGAGAGATATGTGATTTCTTTGATAAATAAACATATTTATTTCACGATATGGTTTATCTGTATTGCGGGCAAAATTTGTCCCAGCAAAGGAAAAACTTTGCGCGAATGTCACTTTGTCTTGAAGATCCTCAATTATTCGTTACTCGAACTATAACAGAATCCTTAGAATACTTTCGCAATTTATAATACATTAAATGGAGCAACAGTTGATTAGCTGACGTTTTTACTCGCTCGTAGAATTATTGTCGACGCAGCAACGGCGGCTCATCATCATCTATCGCGTTGACACTAGTTGACCTCGGCGACTGAAGCAGTAAACTCGAAATTTAGGTCGACCGACAGCGAATTGCGAATACTATAAGTACCTGTTCATTTTATCGGATTGTTAAGTACACGAGTCGGTTACGTTGTCAACCGACTCGTCGTCATCATTTGCACGGTGACGAATTGATCGCATGCTGATTTCATGCGTCGTGATGCAACCGGTTCATAAGAAAGCTACGAGTATTGGCACCCCGATAAAAATAGAAGGATAGATGATGTCAGCTTTTACGCGTTTTATGTTTACTGATGTAGAATCGTTACTCTCGCACGTTTCGTGAAATATATCCCTCCAGCATATTTCTAACATGTCTGGAGAATTATATTTAGACGAGCGACACGCGGTACTTGCATCGCTGCATATTAAATTAGCGCCACGCAGAAAGAACTCGCAAGTACCGTCTTGCAACGCAAGAAAGGATCTTGTCCATGATCATTTTCAAACTGTAATTCTGTCCGTTTGTCACTTTTCACGAATATTCGAAAAAAGATGGTACATGGAAAGAATGATTTTACTTTAACGGAAAGATTTAAAATTTTAGTTGGATATAGATCAGAAAAATAATTTTGTTAAACTATCAAAATAATTATATAGAACGTTCAAATTAGTTGCTAGAATATCGAAATGTTTTTTGCAACGTTGCTCATTATTTTTAAGGTTCCAAACAAAATTATTTTCAGATCTATATCCAGCAAAATTTTAGATCCCTCAATTATTATTCTTTTCATGTATATATTCTGTTGTATTTCCTGATATATAGTCGTATGAAAAAAAACCGTGCAAACATCTTTAACAAGAAAATTTGACATCAATCCCCAAACATGGAGAAAACTTTCTTTTCGCAATAAATGCAACGCGCCATTCAGTGCGCTTGGCGGTCCAGAAGCGGTCGATTCCTCATTTGGAATCTGGAAGTCATCCATAGTCGATAGCGCACTTTAACGAGCCTCAAGGAAAACACATTAACCGACAGAAGTTACCGATGAATGAATGAATGGACGTACTTATCTCTTAGGCAACGTAGTTTACGTGAGTAACATGCAGACGGAAAGAAATGGTGATCGTATACTTAAAGTAAAGTAAGCCGTGAGATCAACGCACGCAAGATAGTCTGTTTCGCGCGGAAGTCGGTCATTCTGGAGCTTACCTCACGAAAGCTCATTCATTAGAGAAAAATCGTCTATTCGGATTAACGGAATTGTCGACGCAGAAGACAAAAGACAGACGAGGACTGTAAATTTGATTTATCATTGTGTTGTATAACATAAACGCGTCATATTTTTATTACGGTTCAAATAAGTTATATATTATAAATTAATTAGATATGTTATAAATTAATTATAAATTATAAATTAATAAGAAACAATGAAAAATCAGATTATTTATTAACATTTGTCGATGTTGTTGTAATCAGTTAATTCCAACGTATAAACAAAAATTGTTATATGATAACATATAATAGAAAATTAATGCATAGAAATTAATGGAAAGAATTATAATATCAATGATTAATGATTTATTTAAACAATAACATTATTGACGACATTATTTCCGTTAAAAAGTATGCTATAATTAATAAGCACAAAAATTGCGGTTCTGTTCGGGGCGGTAAGATATCTTCGTCCAGTCCTGTTAAAATACGGCGCTTCCGAATATGGTGCAACGAGTTCTTGTGTATGGCGGTTTCTTTCTCTAAATGCTGTATATCTTCTGTCAAAGGATCTTATCGCATCGTACCGGTCTGAATCGAGTACATATAACGATTTCTCATTATATCAGGGACGCGAAAAAACGCGATGCTGACGCGTGTATCAACATTTAATGTGGATAATTATGACAAGGATCTTAAACGTCATTAACAGAGATTGAGATGTAACTGATTTTTTAATAAATGCTAATGAGCTAAATTTTATGGTAAATTATACCAATATTGTATTATATCAATATTATATCGTATTGGTCATTTCATGTTTAATTATTTAATTGTTTACGATATAAAATTGAAACATATCAAAGAATTAAAGATTTCTTTGTCTTTTGCACGTGAAAGAAAAATATCTAATCCAATTACTTATTCATAGGTCCAAGATTGAAATTATTCGTTTTCTTTTTTTAGAATCAGATGCGCATATACAAAGTATTATGATCATAATTTTAATAATAGAATATATTTTATGTCAAGCTGGTCAGAAAATATTTGTTAAAACCCGCTCTAAGAACGACTCTGTTTAGGTATGCACATCCGCTCGTTTTCTTTCAAAGCACATAGCATAAACAGTAACATACCGCCATTAAGCAAACAGAGGACTTATGTGTCTGTAAATACTTTGTCATAAATTAGCACTCGCATGTATCTCATAGTATGCACCGTTTTTAGAAAATTATATTTTAACGCTATATGTTAACATGCTTCACAATCCCGATTTTATATCGATATTTTTTAATTTTAATGTTGTAATAATTTCTAAAGCAAATTTTAGAAATATTTCTGTCATATTATTTTCTTCTTATTTGTATACTATCATTATTAATTAATTATATAAATAAATGCCAAATAAAACAAAGAAGCAGCATAAAAAAATGTAGCGTTTTTCAACATCTTTTCTTATTTTTTGAAAAATTTTAATTAATGATTTATCATGATCTAAAGATGTGCATTTTACGTTCTACTTTATGTATCTGGAGTCTATTGATTGGATATATTTAATCTTTAAATTATTTGTTTAATAAATACATATGTAGATTATACATTTTGTCTGATGCATTTTTTCATAATATCATTAGTTTTCTTTATTTTCTTTCTTATATTCTTTCGATAAGTATTAATGTCTAAAATTTTATATTTATATTTATTTAATTTATATATTAAATTTTTTATATAAGTTATAAAATTAAGGCAATTGTGAAGCATTTTATCAGAAAAACTTAAATTTCTTTTTTTTATATGAAAAATTACTGTCTTGTTGAGATTACGAATCAAAAAATAAAAATCTTCGAAAAATTACCGAAGTATAAATAAATACAGCATAAATGCTTCATTGAAAATTTGACGTTTTTATCCAGATAAATATGCGTTATATACATTTGATACGATAATCGCTCGAATCGTTAATCGACTGAAAGCTGCGTTCGCAAGGGTTGAATGAACCACAAGTTAACACATCGATAACACTTCGTTGGGAAAGCAGTACCAGCCACGTGAAATTATCGCTAAACTTAGCCAGATGCCCATCGACGCGTTCTCTTTCTAATTACAGAAAAGTTACATATCAAATCTAATCGATAAATTGAAGTTTTTCGGGATGGACGATTTTCCACGGGAGAGAGAGAGAGAGATTCACATCCTGCTGTTTATAATTATCTTGTATCAGTAATATTTTTCTCTTTGAGAATTTTGCACGCTTTTTGCCAATAGCAAAAAAGTAACAACAATATCTAATTGATATACTCTCGTTTCAGTACGTTTAATATTTTTTATTAAATGCAAATGGTTTTCTTTTTATTAAAATAACATCATAGTTTTTTATACAATTATTATATAAAAATAAGGCAAGAGATGATAAAATAATAAATGACATTTTACCAAATAGATTTATTTTTAATTTTGTAAATCTTAGTAAAATATATTAATGTGTATTTTTATGTTCTTTATTAAATTCTAAGATTTAGATCTTAGACTTAATTTAATTTAATTACATTTAATTACATTTAATTTCATTTGATTAATTTTATTAATAATATTAATTTAGATTCAATTCTGATTTTTTACTAAATAACATATGATGCATAATATAAGTTGTGCAGAAAATTGTAAAAAAATCCAGTTTTTGTCGCAAAAATAATTAAAAAGGATTTAACGAAAGAACGGTAGAAACTTAAGAACAAAATTCTAGGAAGAAAAGCCAAATAATATTTTATTTATTCGAAAAAGTACAAAATGAAATGTTCTGGCAATTTTTTACATAACTTTGCTATTAACCTTGATATAGACGAAAGAACAATTTTCCGAAATCCTCGATGAATTTTTTTTTTCAACAGCTTTAGTAACAACAGCAATTATCTTAACAATAATCCATTGAATATTTGATTATCTAATCCTAACAACCGTTCTTACGAACTAACAGTCAACAAACTTAATATTTCGTGATGCTCTGAAAAAAATGCGACAATTGAGCGATAATTATATGTCGCACTATTAATGATTCACGTCGAAGATAATTATACCATTCGCAGGCCTTCTACGTTTGTCTTGCAGTATCGGTGTCGCAGTAAGATCGAATCGCCAAGGTTATATAATTTTTTACAACATATACTATCGATCGAGATAATATCTTCTGGCGCAAGTAATTCTTAACTACTAACCAATTCGTCGTTTCTTATGTCTTTTCCCTTTAAATCGAACGGAACGTTTTACCATTGGAATTCACGCGAATGAAAATAACCGAAGATTATCGAAGCATCAATCCACGAGTAGTTTAATTCTTTAAGTCCTTCTGTGGAAGGGCCTTTAAAAGAGATTATCGAGAGCACTTCTTCTCATCTCTTCGTTAAATAGAAGAAGCGTGGGGAGGAACAGGGCGAAGCGGAACGATATAAAAATGAACTCGGCATGCGCTTATCGCTTATTCAGCGATAAAACCGATTGCACACTTTATATTGCTTTCGTCGAGATAATTTGCGATCGGCCGCTACGAAAAGTGCGAATTTACACGCGAAAAACCAATCGGCCTAATCGAACGGACGCCGCAACTCGCCCATCGCCATCAGCTAATACCATGGCCAATTCAGCCCGCATTCCCGTTTAGCTGCAGCTGGCTTCTTTTCTCCCCATGTTGGCAATGAACATAGTCTTCATGTCTTCATGTAACGAATAAAATCCAGAATCAGATGGCCGTGTCTAGCGCTACATGTGAGCCAAGAGATTACGAATATTCTTGCGATACGAATATTCTCCCTGTACAATATTCGTACACGTCCTTACAATTATTAAAATGCATCGCATAGAACACGATTAATATTTAAAAAACACGAAGAATCGCGCTTAGCAAAACATGATGGAAAAACCGTGAATAAGCCTCTTACAAAATTTTAATATGTAAACTTAGAGCATTAGCTAATAAATAAATGTTCGATGAATCGTTTATCGAAGTTATAGAAATAGTTTTCTTTCAAGACGAATGTGTGTATAGAAATCATTTCGAATATTGTTAAAGAGAGTTCAGTAAGATACAAGATGTAAAGAAAGAAATGAGACGTAATATATCAAAAATTATTTCTTTAATAGATTTTGTATGCTAATTAATATTTGATTGTAATATCCGATCATAAATTATGTAGTACTCAATAAGGTTTTCGTTTTTTTCTGCGGGACATTGTGATAACTTGAATCCGTATGTATCAGAATGCCGTATATATTAGAATAATTAGATAACAAAAAGCTAAATGTGTCATCGGCTGAATCTCTCCGACTCGATGGCGCCAAGCTGGGCGCGTACGCCGGGAGCAGCATGTGTACTATGCAAATAAGCCGACCGCATAGCGAACAATTGTTTAAACGAGCTGACAATGCGGATCGGCTGTGCGAATGCGGCACACTTCTTCTCTGTGAATGTGCCTGGAGCACGCGTGTCGTTGGCCCTAACTGCGCTATGAAAGGTTCCGCGGGTCAAACGTTCTGATGGGACCAAATAATGCGCCAGTGCGTGCGCCTTCGTGAGAGTGTTCAACTATGACAACGAGCTCGGTAGCTAACGAAATTATCAAGGGTCCGCATGGGAACGTGAATAGTCCGAATTCTAGGAGCGCGTTCTATATTTCTCATGTGACGATTGTCAGACGCCGATTGAAAAGATCTGACAATTCGTATGTCGGATTGAAATCATTTGACAATATTAAGGCTCCATGAGGAAATTAATTTTTTCTTTTAGAGAGAATTTTTTACATTGCTTCGAAAGTTTCATAAAAAAATATTAAATAATAAAAAATATTCTGCATCAATTCTGATAGATATGTGTGGTTAAATTTATATTGTAAACCAAGTCCTTTCTTGGCATGAAGCTGAAGTGAATAAATTATTCTGTTCTATTAACGTCGATTTTGATTAAAATAAAAATGTTACGAAATGTTTTCGTATGACAACGCAAAATATGCTTTTTTATTATATGCACTTTTATTTTTAGATCTATTTTTCACGTTTAATCGTCAGAACTCTTTTTGAAATATCAGAAATTCTGAAATTCTAGAAAAGAGCCAGAACTTTATTAATTATATCGAAATTTTGAAAATAATTAACTTTACAGATCGATCGTTGAAATGGAACTCTCTCTTCTTATTTTCATTAGAATAATCGAAATAAGTAACGCGCACAATAGAATAATCGAAGTAAATAACGCATAATTTGTTACAACACTTGTACGCAGGGGGGGGGAGATAACATCGTTATCACCACATCGTGATGTAATACACACATTTTTAATCGAACAAAAAATGAGGGCAATGGCAAAACACTGATTAATCGATGCAGCTATCTGTTCATTATATATATATATATATATATACTCCTTTCCAACTTATATACTTTGAAAAATTAGCGTATTTTTATTATGATGTGTATTATGAAAGATATCAAATTTATTACAATGCAAATACTTTATTATAAACTCATTTTTATATATTTTATTCTTTTAAGATTATTATAAACTCATTTTTAATATATTTTATTCTTTTAAGATTTTCATATTTTTATTTCTTATTCGTTAAACATAATTTATTTAGCACCAAATTGACTCCGGATATTATAATAATTACGTTAGTCAAATTTAACAAATATAATTAATCCTATATAAATCTTATATAAATTTATTTTTAAAAGAGTAGCTTTTTCATGCTCCATATTCTGTAAATAATTCCTAGAAATATAATAATATAAATACCACCGAACTGTATGTATTAGAGAACTTTCCAAATATACATGTAGAGATATATTGACCTTACATTTAAGTAATAGTTCATTGGCCTGTTACAACGAATATAGCAATGTTCAGAAACGTTCAACTTAAACGAGGAAAATTTAATCGAATAGAATGTATTAATGCTAATTAAATTAATGACCAATTAGAGTCACCGTTAGGGCCAATCTTGGTTTGCAGGAGAACATTTACATTTACAATTACATATTTAAGTTTGTAGTGCGTGTTACAATTTATAAATAATGTAGTTTTACGCAAACATCAATCCTTCACGAAGTGTACCGCATTAAATATAATTAATATAATATAAGAGATAATTTACAATAAAATTTTTAATTTATAAAGAGGCCAATAATCAAAATATATATTCTTCTTGTAAATCAGTATATATTTACAATTATGTTGTAAATGTAATTGTTAATGTATATATACTGTTTGTGTTTATATTATATTGTGTTTTTCATTTAACTTTACAATCTAAATTTTATAATAGCTTGATAAAGAGCCCATAATCTTCTTCGAAAAAAATCATTGTGATAATAATAAATATTTATTAACATAAACAGTAATAACAAATTACATTATTACCAATTGGTTAATAATAACAATGTATATATATATATATATTTTTTTTTTAAGTAAATATTTTTGTAATTTATAAAAATATTCCGCAATAATTTAGACGAACTAATATGGCAACTTGTTCACGCAGTTTTGTCCCCAGTTATTATTAATTACTCAATTTGCATTCTAAAATTCATTAAACCATTTCACAAATATAATAATCGTTAACGGCACATTATTAATATCTGAATTAATATCAATATATTTGCACTTATTGCGTATTAATAAAACAATCATTTTTGCATGTGCGTCTTTTTGATAGTAAAATTATTTTACGAAACTCAAATCTCCAAGATTGAATGTTGCGCATGCACTGACTCAATAAAACATACGTGACGTATCGCACGTAAGTATATCACCGCGATGACTCTTATAAACTCTAATATCTTGGGCGTAAAAATCAGTGACATATTAATTTAAAATCGAGTGGTATTTCATTCGCGACTAAATAATCATTCGCGTCGCAATTTGTCAATCGCCAACGGGCTTTCCTACGCACACAGGTGTAGATGATATAGCACGTGCGCATTGAAATTAAGTGTCGACGCTCATAAACATGTTATCTTTCTTAATATGCACGTGTACCAATCCTCAATTCTGACGTATGCATGCGTTTCACCGAGTTCCCGCGCGCCGAGCGCAAATAATTTCAAGATAAGATAAGCCGCGCTCGGGGCGTAGATAATTCCATTGCCTACTGCGGGTGACAACGCGAAAAATGTGACCGAGCAACTGTATATTCAAACAAGCCGGTATATACATGTGTACAGAATAACCATGAAAAGGTACGTTGACATGAACCAAGTGATTGAGCACAAGTTTCTTCGATAGAACGTTACGGTGGACAAACATCAAGTTCATTACACAATAAATCATTTAAAAATCATTTAAAAGAATTAGATAAAAATGAAAGGAGAAACACGAAATTCTTAGTTCGCGTATTTCGTAAAAGCCCTCTCAGCTGCAGATAACGTAAATGCGAAAATGTATCTTCGTACGAGAGATGAAATCAAAATCAGGTGAAAATATTTAATGTTGAGTGTAGAAGTACGAGTGCATGAAATACATTACATACGAATACTCGAAATACAAAACGATAACGATGAAATCATAAGTTTTTAAAGATAAGACCGTGATATGACTCATTTCTTACATTTTCTAAATTTTTTTATATTTATGCTTGTATATGGTGCAATATAATCAGAAACGTTTCAAAGCGAAAGCGTACTAATCCGAGCTTAAGATTGTGTGATTGAAAAAAGTCGTAAATAGTGCAAAAACTCTGATACAAGACACGATGTAAGAAACAACACATAAGTAACGAATATCGAGCGGAATAATTGTGATAAGTAAATACCGGAATATCTCAAGTCTGTAAAATTCTTAAAAACGAAAATGACTCGTTATATAAAGATTGCCGAGTATCTGTTATATCATCGACTATCTGTTATCAAAAAAATATTACGAAGCCGCATTTATCCTCGAGAGAACGATTACGTCAAGGATTGTATCGGGTTTCGGCGATATCGTTCGAAATCCAAGGTCGTGCTCCGAAAAGAATCCTGC
Source organism: Cephalotes varians (assembly GCA_037157785.1). Taxonomy (NCBI): domain Eukaryota; kingdom Metazoa; phylum Arthropoda; class Insecta; order Hymenoptera; family Formicidae; genus Cephalotes; species Cephalotes varians. Next base: position 794,847 of record JANQDE010000014.1, read on the forward strand.
AGAATAGACTCGCATTTGCCAGGTGCAAAGTGACACGCGCGCGAGGCGGCGGCCACGTGCGGAACAGAGAAAGAATCTCGCGAACCCCACGACGTGCCCACATACGTCATACCCACGTTACGTACGCGTGTAAACATACACGCACGCACGCACCTATGTAGACGACTTCCATCTTGAGATATTTGGACGCAGCCGACGTTAATATCCAGGGACACGAAGGACACGAGGCGACCGTCGATCATCAGTCACCGGCGATGCGCCGCGACGTCGTCGATCCGATCGCCAGCGCGCGCGCGCGCACAAGCACACGCGCACACGCGTGTGCACGCGCGGAGGAGAAGAGTTAACCGCCGAGGTTAGAATCGGCCGTTCGCGCGCGCGCACGCGCCCACACGAGGATGCTACGCCACTTGTTGATTCTGACAAGTCAAGAGGCACACCGACCACGCCGGACACGCACTCACGCACACCGCACCAACGCACTAGTCGCCCGTCGCCGCCACCGCTGCCGTCGTACACGCGCTTACACGCATCAATTCCTTAGCTTTCTCTCTTTCTCTCTCTCTCTCGCGCGAGCGAGATCCGTTTGGAAGCTTCACAACTGTAGCTGGAGACCGCGCGACGAGACACTTCGTGACATCCCGACGATCTTGAGTCTGCACTATCGAGTCGATTCGAACGGTCGAAGAATCGCGCGGCGGAGCAGCGACGCCAACGCAGGAAAAAGGAGCAGAAGACGGCGACACGACACGTCCTTCCCTTCGCGAGCTAACGTCAATCGACGACTGCCAAACGCGGCGCACGCCGGCCGAGCCACGAGCGAACTGGCAACCTCGGACAGCTCGTAAGGCCCAACTTCCCTCACCACGACTCACGTCGTCGGAGTAATTCCGTTCTCGTCTCGTCGATGCTGCGAAACCCTCCGCACGGAGTATCGCGCTCCTTCTCGCTCCAATCGCGAGAATTTCCCCTTTCTCTAGGCACGCCCGTGGGCCCCCTCGGGTATAATCGTACGAGAAAAAATAAAAATAATAAAAATTTTATCGTCTGTTGAGATTAGGAGAGAAAAACGAAGACAAACGTTCGATATAGCGTGTATTTCTGATTGAAAATAAACTTCAACGTGAGCTGAGGATCGTTTAGAGATCTAGAATCTATATTAAAAATAAATAGAATACTATAGTGTATATAATTCGTATTTAACGTACATAATAGAATAAATGCATATAACAGAGTAGAATATAAAGGAAGTACATTTCAGAAGTGTGTGTTATGTATAAATGATGAGAATATAATGGTCGCGAATATTACCATGAATTGCACTATTCACATTCTCTATACAGAGTAAGATTCTTCGTTATTAGCATCGTTTCTCTCCCATGTATAATTATGCCCGTGACACGTTTCAAAGATATTATATTATAAAGGCATTCTCTCTTCGCAAATAAAGAGTGGAGCGATCTCAAGGTAAGGGGGACCTCTCGATCGCGAAATCAAAGTCTGAGCCTTTCTTCGCTGGCCATAAGGCCCAGCGTATCACAGGTAAACAGGAATTCAGAAACTGGAGGAAGTATACTACTGATGAAACAGGTATAGTATATAGATGCGTCCTGAGCTTGTCTGGGACCCGCCAAACTCAAATCTACAATCGGCTGATGACGAAGACAATGATTTGTACGCACGTGTGTAGTATGCACTACACTGACAGTTCTCGTGTAAAATTTATAATCTAGATAGTATAACAATGACAGTCTAAATTATAGAATGAAGTATTTATTATGCAACTTTACATGAATTTTATTTTAGTAGACATTTTATGAAAACTCGCGAAAAATTTCACATCGATTCTATAGTGTATATCTTGTGATTTAAAAAATTTAAAGCGAGTGTGAAGCCTATAATAGCGTTCGCGCGCGCGAGCGCTTTAGATCTTAACTTATACTTACAGTAAATTTTACAAGATCCGATTTTGCCATGAATTTTCATTTCTCCCTGCGACTCGAGAGACTTTCCGATCGATATATCTGTTTTGAACGATCTTTAACGAGAATCATCGAGATAAATAAACTGTACGAGATCAGATCTTCGTCACCGAACTGATATATTTATAACGAACTGATATATTTTATATCAATCCTAATGTATTCTCGATAGCGATGCGTATGTACATCGCGGAAATGCTCGTGTCAATAACCCATAGATAGCATCTTGATGTCGTTATTGGCCTCACCGATAGCGTTACGCATGATCGCATGCCTAGTTCACGCATTACGGGTATAAATTTAATTAATTTCATATCTAGAATCTGTTTTCGGTAATGCCAATTAGTATTATAGGGTACTTAAGACAAAATTATCAGCTTAAACAATAGCTGTCTGTGTTTTAAAGCTCTTAATTTATAAATCTCATACATGTGTGTATAAAAATTTTTCTAGATTGCATGATATTACACAGTAAAAAACTTTTATACTTATATTAAAAACATAAGTTCTTGTTTAAATTTTTAACATATCCAAATATTAATTTAACATAATGTGATTATGTTGTTTAAATATTATTTATTAATTGATATTTAACATTTCTTAATATCAAAAATAATATGATTTATGAATAAATAAGAACAAATGTATCAAAATAATGTAGTTTGAAAACATAAATTCTGAGATAAATGAATAAAAGATGTGTTAATTTAACATATAAATATCAATTTTACTAAAGAAATATTTCCACAATTTGTTTCTAAATTGTGTCAAAATGTTACTTTTTTTATGTTAACTTTTACATAATATTTGTGTTACTCTCTAACATATTCATCTTGTGTCAAATTAACAAAAATTTGAGCGAACCATTTGAACCGTATGAAATGTGTTAAATTTAATACCAATTTTCCAATAGTGTATACTTATTATACTCAAGCATTTTCATTTAATTTATTTTGATAAAAATTTAACTGAAAATCTTGCTATGGTTTAATATATATAAGGATTAAAAAATTTGAACAAATTTAAAGCTCTGAAAAACCATAATTGTTTTATTTTTTTATTATTCTTGAATATCGCATGTTCTGTTAAAATTGAGCTGTATTCAATTTTAGATTTTAATTGAAATATTTATTGTAAACTGCAATGACATTTTTTTATTTAAAACAACAGTTATAAATGAATGTTTTACATCTTGATTTAAAATTATTAAAGTTGTATGGTAAGTAATAAGATAGAGTACTAGCTAATAGCGATTAATTGATGTCGAATAATACAAAGTAGTAACGATTACTAATAGAATCTGATATTATAGAAGTTACAATAATGACGAACAAATACCTTGATCATCATTCATCGCCGAAACTCTCTGTTTGTCCACTTGCACAATTTCGAAAAATAGCCTTCCATTGTTTCCGAATTTATAGAACTTACACGAAATCGCATGAAAGCAAGAAAACTACCGCAATTCTCTAAAAACGTGTCTCCTTTTTCATCTGCGGCATGTTCCGCGATATGGCACGTTCTTTTTCATACTACTAGACTCATCACAGACGTACGCGCTATTTAGCTTTTTATTTTTTTATTTTTTACAAAGAACAAGTAATACAAATCAATCACGTAATCACGATAACCTAATGTTTGTGAATTATCAAAATATCCCTACATTGACAGTTATTCTCGCCACACGAAGTAAGCAAAGCAAGAGAACCAATCAGCATCGCAAAAAAGCGAAAAACAACAATTAAATTCTTACATTTTTTAAAAACAGAACATTGTTGTGATTAACTATTGTCTTACAATTGGTTGCACACATATAATCAATAAACATGCTATTTTACATATTGCAAACAATGTACAATAAAATATGTACAATAAAAAAGTTCCTCTTGTTCTTATAACATTCCTTACAAATGGATAATCACGCTCTAGACAATTTTTAAATCTAAAAATACAATTTATATATAATTTGACATAGCATATTTAAACATATTTTCAGAACAATTTTTATAATTTAACAAGTTATAGAAATCGTTTTGAAAATCAGTCGCGTAACTTAAACAAGATTTTAGCTACACTGCAGAATCAGTTTTCGTGTACAATAACTTCATCGAAAGCACTCTTACGTAACAACGTATATTTTTTCTAACGCAAGAGATTAATACGATTTTACGTTAGCATGTTACTTTCGACAGAAGGAAGTAAACATTCCAAAGAATACTTAGACTACTTAGAACAATGGTTTCTCAATATGAAAACAATACCACGGTTATTCTAGCATTCTCGTTGCAACATCGCCGTGCATAAACAACTTAAAGCACTACTGCGTGTAAATAAAGAAAGCTGTAAATTCTGCTGCAATTTCGCTCTCTTCGACAAAGCACTTCTGTCCTTCCGTTGTCTTACTAAAATTATGAATAAAATATCAAATTTATCGGAGAATTAATTTTTCATTAAACTTTTTTAGCTTCTTAATTACCTAACCGTAAAAGAAGGATAAAATTATTAACACAAAGTGCTGCACAAGTTGAGAGTTAAATCAGATTTATTAATCCTTCGCGGTTTTAGAAGCGCAGAAGCGAAATATGTACCATAATTTGTGATAATCATACGTATTCTTTTAAATACGCGAAACGATCAACGAACAAAAAACAAACACTACTTTTCATGTATTTACGACAATTTACAAATGATGAAAAAGTTTATTATGTTAAGCGCGACATTGATAATATCTATTTCTATTGAAATAGAAATAAAATCTTTAATATCGAATTATTTTTCGAACAACAATAGATGAACATTCTAGATATAATTATAGTGAACATTGTATTTCCACAAAAAAATTAGTATATTAAAAATCACAATAAAAAACTGTGCAATATAAAATATGTGTTAATCGTTGATTATTATACTCACATATATCATCGTCCATTCTGTATTAATTTATCTTCACATAGATATGTACAAAATTAGCGAAGAGATGTATTTCCACTCCAGTCTTTGAGTATTCTTATTATTCCGATACTATGCATTTTTTTTGTAGTCACTCGCATTGCAAATGTCAATTTTATTCAAATCTTTTGATGCAGCAAATTATTAACAAATTTATTAACGTAAAAATTATCATAAAATAATGATTCGTTGTCAGTGACGTTAATAATTGAACACGCGTCTCTCTGGAGCTAATAAAAAAATAATGTGTAAGAAATATAATCATAATAAATTTTATACAATGTAATACAATTGTACAAAATGTGTTAAATTGCAATTAATATTGCGTTAATTAACTTTCAAAGTAGCTATTATCTTACAGCCTTAACTTTTTAATTTTCTGATTCTCTGAATAAGTTAATAATTCGAAACATATAAAAAACTTTGTAATATTCTTTTTATAACAGTAATTAAATGCTGTATGTACACACACGTGTTTATCATCTCGATATAAATGGCTGCGCATTGATTACATCCGTGCATTGTGATTTAAAACGGCCAGATTCAGATTGGTAATTACGATGAAACAAGAGATATAATCGTCGTCAAAAGATTTAATCGAGATAAAAAAATTCCTTTATATTGGTTTTTATCGTTATTAATTTAGTAATATATACGAGTACTTTCTTTACGCGGCATATATGACACAATCATACAATTATACACATATATTTAAAATTTTCACGAATAAAACAACTTACAATTTAAAAAATATAACCAGGAAGAATGCACTCTGTACGATGAAACGATCATACATTAAAGCCGGCTTTGCAGCACAAAAGGATAACAAAGTTTCATTTGCTCATTTTTCTCATTTGCTAATGGAAGATAAAGTCATTCAGAGTGTCCAAGCAACGCAAATTTTTTATACTACAGAGATCATATTTTTGCAAATATTATTTGAAAAAACTTCACATTTTAAATGATTGTTAGTCTCACTCGTTTCTGTCAAGAACACTGTCGTTTTCGAATAGCGATCCACGGATAATCTAGTGCGGCTACGGAGTCAGGGAACTTCTATAATAAGAGCGCATCAGACTTTCCATAACTCGGAACGACCTCATGGGACGCAGCCCGTCGCGACACTGCGCGGTATCCCAGATTTCGACCCTGCGGGTGATCTCTGCAGAAGTTAGCGCCGACGCATCAAATACCTTTTTGATACATATTTGATATACCTGATTTATTAAAATGTTCTGAAAACACGTCTGTTGGAAGTTATTAATGTTTGGCCAAATTTTATCACATAAATGCGCGCTTTCCAATAAATCTCCTTTTTCATATTTTATAATTTCTTTACGGAAAAAATGGTTATTAAAACAACATTCTCTATGATTGTAAAAGAAATGTATGTGAATTCAAGTCATATTGATACTACAATGATTATAATTGTTAAGATATGCTCATTCATACAGTTCTCATAACCGTAATTCTTATGATAAGTAACATTTGGTATAAAATACTCTTATACATATATGGTTGCCTCAACCGAAGGATTATTGCTATTTCTCTAATATGGTCTGTAGTACAACTAATATGATTGAAAGATCTATAGGGTATAGTTACATGTAGTGATTGTGAGAGTTTAGTTATATCATATAAGTCATTTCTATAGTCACTTCCAGAATACTATGGTTGTCATAATCATTTTATATTGATAAGCGAAAAATAACAGTATTTTGTTGTGGCAACTTTAATTTTTTTCCGTGTAGTATTGCAGTTTATATCGTATTTAAACTTTCAAGAAATAACGTTATAGATAAGGAATGATAATAATCTTTTTTCTCTTACGAACGCGCATCATCGCCAATTGCGTCTTAGGACATTCGCCGTCGAATGCAGTCGCTAGATTTATTTGCCAACAGTTGAGCACACAAAACGAAATTGCTTCAATAGCACCGTCTACATTATCCACAACATCGGCATTCTTGTTGCACTTATATTTGCGCGTTTTGAAGTAAATTTAATAAGACGAGCGAATGGAAGCGCGGGCAGAGTGATCCATCAACGGAGGAACTACGGCCGTAAAAGACAATGGTGATCATCTATAAAAAGATGTTACGCTGAAAGGAAAAAACGGAGTAAAACACGATGTGAAAACGTAATTGTGCCGATCATCTCTATTTATAATCATATAAACGGCATGTGCTCGATGTCATGATTCTGCATAATGAATAGAATAAAATATTATTAGCTGTGTTAGGTGTGACATAAACTCTAGATTGTAGCAAATCCTCTACATTTTCTTTTTTATATTTGCGAATTTAAATCGCATTATTGAAAAAGGAGCTACAAAATAAGTAGGCTCCATTCTTCGTAATATAGATTTAAAAGAATAAGTTAGAAGTAAACAAATCTTCCATGAAACAATTTGCCAAAATGTTATATGATTTTATTTAGTTTTACAAATTCTCTAATTCTATTCTACTTAGTTATACAGTTGTTGAAATAAAATGTTACATAATTCGACATTATTATAATCATGTAACATATTTTTTTTTAACTGTATAACTAAATAATTTAACGTTAATGATCAAGACACGAAGACAACTCGCAAACCTCTTAATCTCTTCGGAGAAAAACCCATGGAAACTTCGAAAGCATAATTTGACATTATTATAGAATATGTATATATTTTATATTCTATAATAATGCACGAATTAGAGAGATTGTACAATATATTATTCCGATTATTCCGATTATACATCATTCTAATAAGATACTTTTTTTACGCGAATAAACAGGCACAAAATAAAATCGGTCGTCAATAAATTGATTATTTTAAATTTTTTATCCTTTCATGTACAAATTTCTATGACAATATAATAGAAGATAAAGATCCGAATTAAAAACAAGTTTGATTGATATACTCTATCATATCGTGACCTTCCCTTATCAATCTAAACATGTTTTAAGATATCTATGCTCAGGAATTTTGCTCAAATAAAATTTCATTCACGCGGAGACTTCAGCATGCAGAATGTTTATTTATATATGTAATAAATTATGTTTATGTCAATCTCTTGTTGAGAATCTTATCTTCGATTTTACGCCGTTTATTTACAAATAAACATTTTCGACGAAGCTATTGCTAAATTTATAACCTTTATTTATAAGATAATAATTGTAGATATATTACTTTTAACGTTACTTATATTACTTACGTTATTATAACATGCAAATAAAAAATGCATTAAAGCATTATCTTCACGTAGTACATTAAGTAAAAAATTTTATTCCAAATGACATGTAAATTAAATTAAATGAAAATGATTACGTACTGCACAAATTAACCTGTACGATTTTTATTTACAATTAGACTCGTAACTAGACAGTATAAAATTTTTAAACTTATCAGAATAGTACTCCGGTCTCTGAAAGATTAGAATTCCCTTTCAGACAGAATACAGTAATTTCTTGAATTTTTGTATTATTCGAATTCTCTTACCTTTCGTACTTAAGATTTGCTCCTCGACGGTCTCAACGTGCCGCGGTTCTTCCGGTACCTGAATAATCCAACGAATTTTCCTCCGCTGCATCTGAAACGACCAACCGCGTGGCAGTCGATAATCCAGCAATGTTTAAGAAGTGTCGCGCGATTTACGATCGATTCTAGCCGCTAGACTGAATGAGATTAGTAGCGTAAGGCAGATTTAAGACCACCGCGACGCTATCGACGCGATTATTTTTTACGGACGAAGGTTCGCCGATAATACGAACGAGTGAAGCACTACTTCTATTGGTAGCAATCCGTAGCAAATTTTTAAATTATCACGAAAATATTTACGATTTACGGTTTCGAGTAATCACAACTAAACATCGTTATCTTAATATATCTTAATCCAAAAGCTGATTTAACTTGACTATCGGTCCTGTCTTCCTGTCTCATGTACTTAAAATTAAAATGAGAGCTTTAGATTTTGATTATGTAAATAACAAAAACAATCGTATTAATACGTTACAAATCATATGCATTAATTATCTTTGAAACTTACTAATTATTTTAAATCACAAAAATTTGCATTACAAAATTCTAATCGCAAAATTATTGATATAGATTAACAACTTTAAGAAATATTAACTGTTATTTCCTAAAACGTTTTTTCAGAGCACATGGCGTTCTTTTTATCTGTATGTATAATATATTCAGCTACTATTTTTGGTAAAATTGTTTACAATGCAAAATAACTTAAATATATAACGAGAAAAATATTTTCTGTAATTAATCAAAGAAATATTTCTCCTACGATCGATTACATTTGAAATCCATTGACTGATGCCAAAACAACGAGCGTGCTAGCCTCGTGTGATTCATTGCGATTTATTACGCGTACACCTACAAATGACCTCCACCGGTACACACTCGTACAAATTACGGACGATTACGCGCTTCCTATTGTATAATCATTAACGGAAACAAAGCCAAACATTATCGATGTCGCGCAACGGATGACAGCACGATCGAGCATTGCTATTTTCCACGCATCCCCCAGTAATTCACGCCTCGTCGTCGCGATTCACTCCCGTGACCGCGAAATCGCGACGCGGGAAACGCGTCGTTTCGCACCTAATTAACTAAGGTTTCCGTATGGACAATCGTTCACCTTGGAGGCCGCGCAACATCGGCGAAAATGCGTTTTTTCGTTCGGCGAATATTCGTGCAGCGTGTGTCGCGAACGATAAGCCGACGGACGAATACTGACAGCGATTTGGTCAGCGGAAGTGGCACTGGCTATCTGGACAGCACCCGTCGCGTCGGAGCGCGTGCACGCGTGCCCACTGTACGTCAACTCTACGCCACGAGGAGGAATTGTCAATCAGCGCGCCTACACACTGCGGCACTCGCCGCAGCCGGTGCATCTCGCCGTGGATGCCTCTCGGCTAATCACCGCGGCGGCGAGCATCATCACGCCTACGTCCGCGACCGGCAACCTGTCACGCGGCTAAGACTCGATAATAAACGTGATAATGAGTATATATGCAAGTCGGATCTCCTGCATGCGATCTCTCGAGTATCTCTTTATTCGCTTTTCTTTGAGATTCCTCGGTACAACCTGAAAACGAGTCCTGGATAAAATCAATAGTCGGCAATAGATTTGTAATTAGTAAAATAAATTGTCAGGAATTGAGATGATTAATTTGTAATTATAAGAGATTAAGATGTCAACGAGGAATCGTGATAAATATTTCCTGCTTTGTTTTTTTTTTTTGTCTCTGAATGTAATTTGACTTATAAATGGACATGAATCTATCTAATTTTTGTAAAGTTCTCGTATAAAGAGAATCACATTGCAAGTTATGATAACGTACAAAATATGTATTTAAAAGAAGATTGCATAAATATGTACACTTCACTTTATTACGGGATGTAAACATCCCATTTTTTCAAATTTCAAGGATATATTTTAAATTAAAATAATAATTTTGTGAGTAATTATAAATTGGGGATAAAATTAAGAATAAAAAGTGTGAATTAATGCTCTATTTTGAAGAAGAAATATTAAACCACGAAAGAGTTTAAAAATTTTCTATCCAAAAGCCGAAGAGTCGAGAACTTCACTTTTCTTTGAGATTCCTCGGTACAACCTGAAAACGAGTCCTGGATAAAATCAATAGTCGGTAATAAATCGGTAATTAATAAAATAAATTGTCAGGAATTGAGATTAATTTGTAATTATAAGAGATTAAGATGTAAACGAGGAATCGTGATAAATATTTCCTGCTTTGTTTTTTTTTTTTKTCTCTGAGTGTGATTTGACTTAAGACATGAATCTATGATTTTTGTAAAGTTCCCGTATAAAGAGAATCACATTACAAGTCATGATAACGTAAAAATATGTATTTAAAAGAAGATTACATAGATGTGTACACTTCACTTTATTACGGGATGTAAACATTCCCGTTTTTCAAATTTCAAGGATATATTTTAAATTAGAATAATAATCTTGTGAGTAATTATAAATTGGGGATAAAATTAAGAATAAAAAGTATGAATTAATGCTCTATTTTCAAGAAGAAATAAACCACAAAAGAGTTTAAAAATTTTCCATCCAAGAGCCGAAGAGTCGAGAACTTCACTTTTTTTTATCACTTAAAAGCCATCATCTCTTGTTACTTTTTTCGAAACGTAGTTACGTTTAAACAGAAAAAGCAGATCTATGACTACGAACTGTCTGTAATTTTCCTGCTCGTCATTGAGACTGTAAAACATTTACATAAAGAAGTCAATTATGTATATAATAAAATAACCTGGCGTGCTTTATTTTTCATTTATGATTAATCGATTTCTGCACGCGGCTACGTAAATAGACTTAAGTCGTCGATATACGTCGACTAAGCAGGTTTTCTTGTAGCTATTTTTTTCTAGCATATCCAAAATACTCTCAATAAGCATAATGTGTCACGCGAAGCATTAAATGGATATAATATAACGAGAAAAAAACGCTCAAAACTGCAAACACGTTATATTGCGCTAATGGCTCATTTAACCGGAAACGTGCACAAGAAGCGACGCGGCAGCCAATCAAACTTTTTTGAAAAAGCAGAAGAGTGATTGGCTATCGTTCCTTATTGTGATAAGTGTATATACAAAAATATCAGTGCGTTTACTTCGACTTATATTTTCCATATACGTAATACTATTTTAATATTGCTGGTCACGCATCTTCTCAATAAGCGATAGACGTGTTAAGAAAGCGAAATAGAAGATCATTCCGTCTTCCACAATTTGTGTATTTTGAACATTATGCGCATGCATTGACATACGTAATTTAAAAAGCGACACAATATAATAAGATAAAAACCAACAAATAACAGATTTAATTGTTAAATACACGAGTAATAGATGTGATAAAACGGGTAATAAATTGGTTGGGTTAAACTTGTTTTCTCTTTCTCTCAACGGATCGCGCGCATGCGCATTTGCATCGAATTGTGGAAGCAAGAGGTTGATACACTCTGCTCCGTGAGGTTTTCATCAGCTTTTGAGCTCTAGGTTCTACTGTTCTAGTAGTATCTAGGTGTCTAGTAGCTTGTCCAAACGTGCAACCACGTGGAGCTCGATTAGACGAATCGTATTGTGTCATTAGAGATATATTCAAGATGTATCTGATGTATTATTTAGACGACAAGGGAAACCGAGTGTATACTTTACAGGTGATTTTTCGTGACATGCTACATCGCAATATATAATAGAATATATTTCATTAATATTTTGTAAACGAAATATGAATTTCCAAAATGGGTTCACTCATATCCTTTAACTTTCCAATCGATTCTCTATGTTGCTTTCATACGCAATATTCTTATGTTGCAATATATATTAATTTTATTAACAACATAATGAAATATATCTACGTAACCTTCTTTTAAAGTGAAGTGTATATATCTATGTAATTTTCTTTTAAATGCATATTTTGCATTTACATTATCATAACTTGTAATGTGATTCTCTTTATACTAATTTTCTTTTTTTAATGAAATCTTTTGAGATTTTTTTATATCTTTTTCCTTTTTTTAAATTATATTAATTGCAATGGTTTAATAATGCCAAATATTTCAGAAAGTAGACCCTAATGGAAAGCCTACCTTGTCTGCGCATCCAGGTAAATTAATAGTTTTATTTTACGCAGATACTTTACAAAGGACAATAACGAAAAGATTGATATTGAATGTCTTTGCAGCTCGATTTTCTGTAGAGGATAAATATTCAAGAGAAAGGATTACAATGAAGAGAAGATTTGGCCTACTTTTGACGCAGCAACCACAACCTAGCTATTAATATTACATATTACATGAAAAAAATTTTTATTTAAAATTGTAAAATGTGAATAAAAGGAAATGTATGACATGATGTGGCCTGGTATAACCAAGTATGATAATCTCTATTTATATTTTTATCAGCAAAGAGGTGGTTCAACTTTTACACCCACAACTTCCTTTAGATAAGAAGGAAAATTTATAAAAGATTATTATATATTCCTATATCATGGAATTTCATCCAGTATCATTATTGCAACTATCTTAATAAGAAATTATTTTCACTGAAAATTTATAATATGACATCTATGTCATTTAATTATTTTGTCTTGTTACAAGTAAATAAAACATTTCTTACATTAATTGTCATTGTCAATACATATATTTACTATACAAATTTCATTTACAGTTTATTATCTCCGCACATTATAAAAAATAATTATTGTATACAGTATTTTCTGTCTTACACATATAATACAGTTTTATTTAAAAAATTGTAACAAGATTACTTGCTTGCAATCTTATTAGTTTAATATGAATAGCATACTTGCCAATCTACTATCAATACATACAGATCGTACATATTATATAACAGAAATTTGAGATACAAAGTCAATATTGAATCCCTCTCGACAATTATCTTACAATTTTATTCTTAATTATTAACATGATACATGACTTTTATTTCATTTATTAATATTAAAAAATAACAAAATTTATATACAATAGTCTTAATCATAATTAGAATCATACATAAAATACAAGCACTTAATTATCAATATTATTTGGAATTATATATTTACATGTAATTACGTAACTTTTAAGATGGTTATGCACAGTAAATAGAATATATTACATATATTCTAAAATAAAACGTAAATTGTAAACATGATTGTATCCTGTATAGAAACAAATTTTATGTGATAAATTGATTTTTACTTTTTATGAATTTTAAATACTATATATCACAGTTTATGAGTATGATTGTGAAGTGCCAATATCGTATTACCATATTCATATGAAATGAATACAAATATAATTTATTATAATTGAAATTGAATGAGGCTATATTATTACATATTTATTTATATAGATATAGTATGATTTATGATATTTGGTTTATATTTTTTTTTAAATATGCTACAGCACACAATTTTGAGTATTAAAAAAAATCTGAATATTGTATTAATTGTTTGAATATATCACAAATAAATCTTTTTGCACAGGAAGTGTGCTAAATTACAACTCTAAAAACATCAATCAAACTACTAATTAAATAACTGTGTGTGTGTATGTGTGGCGCGTGCACACGTGTGTGCATGTGAATCTTTTAATAGATATTAGAAAAATAAAAAAATATATAATTAAATATATATTTCAGTTAACTTAAATTTATACTGAAATCTTTTACGAATATTTAAGAATATAAGAATAGCTTTATATAAGTGTAATATAACATGTTTTCTACTTACTAGAATATATAACATAAAATATTGATAAAAATATATTTTATTAACTATGCATCTCCAACTCTCTTTTTTTCACACACACACACACACACACACACAAATATTTGGTATAACATATCCCCAAAATTATTATATTATCATTACATTACATTAAAAAATCGATTTAAATATACATATCTTAGACATAGGATCAACAAATACAATAAAAATAATAGATTTTGCCAAATATAATAAATATAATAGATAACTGTATAAACGTATAACATTATTTTGCAGAAATACTTTCTGCAAAAAAATTGAAATAAACATAGATTCGTATAAATCAGTTTTAAGATATTTACAACTTAATAAATAATCAAGAGTATTTTGTGATTATCTTACATTTACACATTAAAAAATTATAAGTATATAGAAATAATATTCTAGAAAAAACATGGCAACACAAGAAAAGTTACACAGAAAAGTTAACAAATACAGAAAAATATTTATCTGATAATATCCAATTCTGATTAATAAGTGATGTGTATTGTTTTTTCTTCATAGATATATTTTTTTAGTTGAAATATAAACGAACACAATATTTTTACATAGCATTAAAGAACTTTCTACGTATCAAACTTATGTCCGTAAGGATTATGTTATAATTTAGCATATGTTTAAAAATATATAACATTTATTCACAAGTTTATGAGTATATCGCTAACAAATATTTGTACAGATTTTACATGTATTTGTATTTGATATAAAAAAAATTCTTATATTATCATCTTTCTTAAGATATTAAGATGGTATAAAATACTAAAATATTTTAAACGAAAAAAAAAAAGACAGCAAACAAGATTCATAAATTGTAAATGAATATGTGCAATAGAAAAGAAAAAAAATTAAAGAAAACGTATGCATAATATAAAATGACAAAAATATATATAAGAACATAATTTAGAACACGAAGCAAACTTCCTCAATATTTATCATAACTGAATCATTGAGAATTGCCGAAAAATAGAATACTTTCTAATATTTTCAAAATATTTTTTTCAATATAACCTATATATTTTATATTTTATTGCAATAACATAATTATTTTCTAGTGAAATGTAATTCAATTATAAAATGCAATAATTATGTATATTAAACACAAAATTTCAATGCAAAATATATATTTAGCTAGATTTAGAAGTTTTAGAATAGTAATTTTTAAATAGACATTTTATGGCAGCATTAACATAATTATTAATCAAAAAATTCAAGTTTTTTGAAAGATGAATGGTAATAGAGAGTTGGGGTAAACTGCAAAGCTTATAGAAATAAATATTAAACTATTGTATCCAACGCTGATTTGCTTATTTCAAAATATTAATTTATATGATAACATAATTCTTATCGTATGAATTTAATATAAGATATTTACATAATTATCTATTCACTTTGATAAAAAAAAAAACTTGCAATTACTTTCTAAAATGCTTCCTAAAGAAAAATGTTTATGACTTACAAAAAGAATATATATATCTTTAACGTATACATATCTTTAACAATAATTTATACATCTTTAATTCGATTCTGATGGAGCTGCTGGCAGAACATGCACCTGTTGTGCTTTACTAGCATTGTACACTTGTCCTGGACTAAATGGCTCTAATCGAGGACCAGATCCTAAATCATTTTTATTACGGACGATATCTTAAAATGGAAACAAACAATTACAGAAATTCATATAACTTCGAGGCAACGTAATATCTTTTTCTTTCAAATATCTTCAATAAAAATTTGATAAATTTATTTATAAATGAAATAATATGCTACATATATAGACGCATTATGCAAAATACTTAAACTTACCATTTTTCGATTCTGTTGCAGGTATATATCGAGATAATCTAACAACAGGGAGAGGCAAATAACCACTTGTCAGAGGCATTACATCTAATGTAACACTTTGTTTCTCTACTATTTCTAAGGATACAATGCCTGCTGTCCGACCACACACCGCCCACATAGTTTGGTCCGCCAGAACCTCATACATTAACTGTGGTGGAGGATTTGGGCTAAGGCTAGGCATGCGCATTACTGTAAGACACAAGTGGCACATACTACCAGCACGACAAAACTCTCCTCCACTACCACTTGTTTCAACTTTTGAGGATACTGTGAATAAAGTCTGAAAAGTATCATTACAAACAAGTTAATGTTATATATTACTAATAATAATAATATATAAGTATTGTGTAAGTTTTTATAAATAACAAATACATTATTACAGATTACCATTAATCCGTGACTTCTTATTTAAAATAAATATTTAAATAATTAAATAGATATATGTAATATGCAATTATATTAAACATATCAATTAAAAAAATGAATAGTTCTTACCACATAATCTGCAATATCAAAGTTGCATCTGTAAACACTACATGCTTTCTCAATTCTCTCTAGATTATGTATATGTAGTGGATCATCGTCAACATATGTATCATTTAATTTTTCAGTATCATTAACTGATATATATTTTACACGAAAGTCAGTCTTTATTGGTATCGTGAATTTCTCATCTTTTCCGATCTCAAGTTCCCACATAAAAGAGATATTCATTCCATTACCTATCACTAATTTCTGACCCGCAATAGGATTTAAACTTTTGAAGTTAACGTCTATTGACGAAAGTGTCATTAATTCGGGCTCAGTTAATTGTAGAAGTTGACTTGTCAAACCAGTTACAACTATTTGAATGAATTTTCTTTGTTTTGCTGTATGGAGTTTCATACTTGACATCAATGGTGGACCAAAATGCAAAGATATACTTTCTTCCGAACCCCATGGACATTGTATATTTAACTAAAAAAATGTTGTTATAATATGTATTATATAAAGAGAATAATATATAATAAATTACAAGTGTTAAATACTTTATGTTCCATAGATGAAGCATCCTTCTTTGGTGGTAGTTCAGCTAAAATCTTTAACTGCATTTTTATTGTTTGAAATGGTTCGCAAGTTGGCAGTGGTATCTCTAACTCCTTTACCATTACTTTTTCAACATTTTGTGATTGCACTATCAGTCCGCGTGATGTGCGTAATTTTAACTTCATTTCTTCGGTTATCTTTGTACTTCCACTTGATATAACTAATTCAATATCTTGAATAAGACCTGCCAGTAAATCTCTGCCACAATTTATGGATATCGTTGGCTGTGTTTTTGCTACTTCGTAGCATAATCGTGGGTTCAATACAGTTGATAAAAACTCTAATTTTTCTTCTATCACCAATGATAACTGGCTAACTTTATACAAACCCGGTTGATTCACTCGCCTTGTTAAGACAAATGTATTTATACCGGGTTTCATAACGAATTCATCACAGGAGAGCGCTTTGCTAAAATCACCCTTTATATTAATTGAAGGTTTTCTATGTTTTGCACTATCTGAACGTCTTATGAGTGGCTTCATATTTTTATTAATAACACTAGCAGAACCAAGACTCCTATCTTCCTTGTAATCCAAATAAGAATATACTTGCAAACGTAACAAACTGAGATCAAGTAACTTCATATCTTCTAATGTACACTTTGACAACCTGAAATAGAACAAAATTGAACAAAAATTCAATATATATAAAATAGAAAATATAAGATAAAATATAAGCACTATTGTAAATATATGATATTAGAATAATAATGTAAATAAGTTACTTTTTACAATTTGTTCTTTTTGCTGTAATTTTAAGAATATATGCAGATTTTTGTAAATAAAAAAAATATAATTTCATTCATTAATACTTACAATTGTACTGGAGGCTCAACAGATGATTTTAATCCTTTTTTCTTATTGGGTATAGATGGCTTTTGTATTTCCTCTACAGAGATAGCGGCGCTAGTACATCTTACTTCCCGAGGAAACAAACTCTGTACACTGATTTCAACGTTAACTACACAGTCTTGTACAATCTTATCCATTACTTTAGCTTCCATACTGAGTATTGTAAAAGCACATCCAAATTCCGCGAGTAATGGTTGAGGTGAAGAAATCATTTTCATATACCCTAACATCTCTTCCAAATATGTGTTGCGTACAGTTATATGCAAAAGACTTGCGCTAGCTACTGCCGCGCATACTTTAGTATATTTCTCGACATCATCCATCCGTTTGTAACACTCGGCTAACTCCAATTGTGTTTGCACAGCCAAGTGATTCCATCCTTCGTCCATATAAGTTTTTAAAGCGTCAGATAAAAATGCGACCGCTTTCTGATTTTCTCCGAGTTCGCTGTAGAATTGTGCCAATTCTTTGCCAATTAATCTAGCTGATCGAATGCGGCCAACATGTTTGTATGTGCCCATGGCTAATTCTGCATGCTCCAAATACTGTTTCTTAAACGCTTCTTTGGATGAAAGTGCCTCTTTTAACTTGTCTGTAGCAGTTAACTTTCCTTCTATCTGCGGCTCCGAATCTCCTATGCCTGCTATAAGATATACAACTGTGTGCAACTGTTCACTAGTTGGTTCACTTCCTGGCATTAGGCCACACAATTTTCCTAAGCTTCCTAACTAAAAAGAAAAAATACACAATACAATATAAAAAATATATAATGGAAACCATTTAAGGACATAATTTCATTACATGTCATAATTATTTAATGATATTAGCAAATAATAAATAAAACAATATTAAACATAATAAAAGAAATTATTTACCTTGTCTCTTGCAAGCGCCCACAAGCTAGCTGTATGTAAAGAGCACAGATCTAACTGTTGATTGTTATCAATATTGTTAGTAGATAATTGACATGCTTGCAAAACCTCTAATGCACAGAGGAATGACCAGCATTCTACAGAGCCCTCGGGTTTCTGTACTTCTAAGATTCTTAGTTCGCTTAGTGTATTATGAACAAACGATAAACACCTTTGTGCAACCTATCAAAAATAATATTCAATGACAATTTTGAAATATGATATTATATGAAAATTATATGAAAATTATATGAAAACATTATCAATAATTTATTGAATTCATACAAACCTCCCAAGGTTTATTAAGCAGAAGTAGCATGGCACATTGTCTACTAAACAAGTAACTCCTAAGATCTAATAAAGATGCTCTACATTCAGCCAAAAGAAACCTTAGATGATTGTTTGTACCGTTATTTAAATTTACACCTCCCCAATTGTTCAAAGGCGTTTGAAATAGACTTAGCCATCCTGGAGTATCTATGAACAGTTTATCTATATTTAGGTTTTTCACTTTGTATTTCAATATCTGTTCTCATTGTATAATATACACTTTCAATACAAACTAAATTTTTAAAAATTACAGTACCTCCTACATTAGAATTGAGTACAAACTGTGTAAAGAGAGCGTCTAGTTCATCGTACTGTACCAATGCTTCATCGTACAAACCTAGCATTTGCAATGCAAATGCTAATTCTTCCTAAAATGCCAATTTAATTGAATAATAGAAAGGGTACAAATTTCAAAATTAATATTAGAAAATTCAAAGGGTAACGAGTTGCTCCATATGAGAGTCAACTTATGAGTTGCGAGTTCAAGCCTAATTTTCATCCTACATATATTAATTTTATAAAAGATTGAAAAATTGAGAATATTACAAGATATTATAAATGAAAGAACATAAGATATATGATAATCAATTTATCCATATTATATTTATCATTTGACTTTATACTTTATTAGACAATTCAATAGAGATAAGAATTTGTAGCAAACATTATACTACCTGTAGAAGAAAATAATGGCAGAAATTCCAACTGGGATTGTTCCGCCTTTCTCTCTGTTCACGTATAACATCTTCAAAGCGCGACAAGGTTCTGTCATATGCAGTCAACATCAAATGACGAATACGAGTTATCAAACCTCTCCATGATTCCGCGGAACGAGATTCAGATTTAATTGGATTAATTATAGCAAAGCATCTGTCAATTATAGATATAATTTATGGATAACAACGTTGTTTTTATATATTGCAAGATTAAATGTAAGACATATCCTAATTACCTGTCGCCATTCTTGGCAGCAAAGTCACTTCGTATTTTATCTAAGACGGTAGTCCTAGGCAATAGCTTATTGGCCTTCTTTACATCATATGTTTCTACCAATATAATCATCCAATCTTGAATGTGATATAAATTCAGTATTTTTAACCAGGCATCAATATCATCTCTGACACTAGTCTTATAAGTATCGATATCCTACAAGAATATATAATATGAGAATTCACTTGTTAAATTATTAGAAACATAAATACATCCAGATATTATCAAATATATAGATACTCCTATATATCTCTCAGAGATACTCCGAATTTCATAACAGTAATAACTTTGTCTAATATAATATCTAATATAAATAAAAGAAATAATTCTGTATACAAATGTTATACATGATAAGAAGCTAGTGGCAGTGAAGAAATTAGTGGCATTTAAATGACGTAATGGCAGACGTAACTTACAGAGCATTCGGTCCAATAAATATGAAAGATTGGTTGCTCTATGAGATGCCAATCTTTGTCAGTAGGCAAAATATCCCTGGAAAATGGCACGAAGGTAGCCTCAAGTTTGACTTGTTTAATTGGCCTGCTGAACGATCTGCGCCATTCCACCACATCCACAGGTATAGCTTGGAGTAAATTCTTTTCCAACGTAGAAAATAAATTTTCATCTCCAGCATCTGTATCATCATACAAATCATTATATTCAGATCCTGTGTCATGTGCTTTGAGGAATGAGACAGCGCATTTGCAGAGGTCAGAATAACATCCTGCGTGCATTAGATTACTCATTTGTGTTACAAAAAACTTGCAATCTTCTTGTACTTTTGTCATATGAATTTAGATTAGATTATATGACACCGAGTAACAAGGGAATCGGGCAAAATACTAAATTATCTAAAACAATTTATATAACGTTTTCCTGACAAAACGCAAGTTGACATATGTTCCTGAAAAGACGCCTCAGATAATCAAGAAGTGTTTGAAGATATACATTATTTGATGCTACAAATTTTATTCGGGCATCGACTGTCTCGGCCAGGCGAAAGGAAACGAGAAACGTTGTCACGAGGATTGACAGATGGAGGAGGACAGATGGGGAGGCGTCGAGAACAGTGCCCGAATGACGGTCGTATTATCGGTTTGACGCGACGAGGAGGCGCGAGGGAAGCGATCGCGGAACTCACAGGTGACGATCGGTTTGCTGTTCACGGAAGCGCCCGCCTTGCGTGCCTCGCCAGCCACGGATGATCCCCCATTGCAGTTCATCGTTTCTGAGGACTGGCGATGCGCCTCACGAGCTCGCTGCTCCCGATCGGGCCCGCGGTCATAACTCCTCGTCCCTCTCTCGCCGGCGCGCATAGGAACCCTCCGCCGTATCGCTCGTCGATCCGGGTCTCGCCGAACCCGCCGCGAGCGCGGACACACCACGGACGACTTTTACTGGCGCGGACTCAAAGGCAGTCGGGAGACGAGCCAAGCATCGTTCGCCTCACTCTCGAGTTTCCATTGAGGTTGGGATCCTGAGGTCTGTTCCCTGTAAGTCCTGTAACCGCGCTGACTTACACTTTCCGCGCTTAAAGCGCGAGGGACGTACAATCGCGCGTCGGAGGGAGGAAGAGGAAAGGACAGGAAGTAAAGTGCAATCGAGAATAGACGTTCCACTTGATGCGATATGCCGTTCTGTATCGAAAAAGCGGGGATCTCGATATATCGTGTCGTCGCATGCTCGTTGCTTCTCAGCACTTCCGATTGGCTGGGCGTTTACGAGGATGAAGCGCTTTATGTTGTAGATTTGTTCCTCGCAACTGTACTTCTTGTTTCTCCTTTTCTCTCTAACTTCAATTGTGTGTGTGTGTGTGTGTGTGTGTGTGTGTGTGTGTGTGTGTGTGTGTGTGTGTGTGTGTGTGTGTGTGTGTGTGTGTGTGTGTGTGTGTGTGTGTGTGTGTGTGTGTGTGTGTGTGTGCTCGTTTTAGGTGCAGAAAGTGCAATGCAATGACAGTCGCAGAGAAAACAAATCTCATATCTTGCTCGTTCGTTTCACTTGAATGGAGTAATGATCGTAATACGACGCAATATTTCGTTCAATTTTGTTTAAGATGCCTCTAAAAGTTGATTATTCTGAGAATTGTATCTCTTCGTGATGACATTGTTATGTCGGTCGAATTAAGCGTGAAGTCGATACACCCTTGTCCTCACGATATCTTTACTTTTAACAATAGTACGAAGATATTTTCCAGCAGTTGCATCGATTTTTAGTGTTACGTCGCACTCCGAGTTTGTTTGAACTCCAATTCTTCAATTTCTTTAATTTTGCGTAATATTTTGAACGCACATATGATTGCGAGAGACATGATTCTTGTAATATAATTTTTCATAACCTCTCGCTATACCGGTTTTATCCAGGATGCTTTTAGAAAGTTGATAAAAAATGTCCATAAAAAACAAAAAGATACCTGGCGATGTGTTCCCTTCGAAGAAGGAAAGTCAAGGCTACATCGACGATTTAGGAAATAAACAGAAATTTCAGTTGGAAGAGCTTTTAGAAAGGCAGAAAAGAATTCTTGCCAATAAGTGGGTAGGGTGTATCTATTGTATCTGAATGTTTTGAACAATCCTGAACCATCTTATTTTTTCAGGAAATTTATCTCGAGGCTTCCTGATAAAGGAGAAAAAATTATAAGTTTCCATGATAAAATATTGAAGGAAATTGAACATAGAAATGAAATAGAAGAGACGGCTAGTATACTGTCGCGACTCAACATAGCATCTGAAGGCAAAGTGGCTATGAGCAAATTGGAATGGACTGGAAAATATGATGAAAAGGATGATGAAAATACCAAGATTGTTGAGTTAGACAGTGACGACGAAGAGGATCCATTGAAGATACTAGCTCAGGTTGATAGATCTTGTATGAAATATCTGAAATGACTTTTGTCGATTGATGTATATAATGTATTATATTTCGACAGCCTACAGGAACTGGTGTTCACAAGAAGAAGATTATACGTGTGATACCTGAAGAAAGCCTTATCAAACCTGAAGACATAGCAGAGATTGAAAGCTTTGAAGTAGACCCTTTGGATGTGGAGCACGTTAAATATATCGTTGATAAAGTAGAGAAGACACAGAAAACAAATAAAAAGGAGTCATTTAAGCCATATAAAACGACCAAGAGTAATGTACATGATCCAATGAAGGAAAAACAAAGAAAACTGCATAAAAATTGGGAAGTTACAGCAGCTACACCACCTCTTATAGTTCACGGAGCAGCCAAGGTTTTGAGTTTGAATGAATCTTTAAGATTGCAGAAGGAACAGACTGAAAAATTACAGGTATTTGACATTTTTGACATTATATCTTTTTATTTTTGCAAAAAAAGTATTCTCTGTTCACCTATTGCTAGAAATAAATTTTAAATATTTTAACAGGAAATTCAAGCAAAACATGCAGTGGAACGTCTGGCTAATCAAATAGGATTAGGTATTGGTCCTATACCACAAAATGTAGGTAATTACCGTTCAAAGTATACAAACGGTTCACTTTCCTCTTCTTCTTCTTCCGATGATGATGATGATGAGGAACATGAAGTGCACGACGAAGAAGATAACGATAAAGGCGGAACAGTTGTGTTTACCGTGGATTCTATAGAAAGCTAACAAAGATTGTTATATCTTGTGCATATGTACGAAAAATTAATTTTAACAATATTAATTTATTTTTACTTTAATAAAATCATTTTCCTTATACGATTCCTTATACACTTCACTTTTGTATTACTTAATCATATTGCCAAGTTTGCATGAAAAGATACTCTGAATTAAGATGTTTAAGAGACTTTATTGTTTTTATAACACATGTTAATTGTATCCAAAATTATTGATGATCGCTGTGTATGGTGCCGTTGCTTTGGCAACTGCTTCACCGGCTTGCTTGGTAAGTTTCTACAAAAAAAAAAAAAAAAACGTTATGATTAGCAAACCTCAAATATGGATGCAAAATATGATCAATGATATAATCAAGTTCCATGTGTTTAGTTACCTTAAGTTTATTCCTCTTTTGAACTTCGAGAATGGCTCTGACGCGTCTCTTGTTCTCCAACGCACGAACCACAGACTTGTACTTCCACCCAACTTCGTGAGACAATCTACCCACGTGACAGTACTAAAAATTGGAAAATTTATATTAGTATCCGTATTGCCTCAATATTGCAGCAAAATAATTTTGTATAAAATTTCATAACTCAGTTAAAAATTTCATCATAAAAGTCAAGCAGACTAATTTCAGACGCAAATTACCATACCATCATTGTTCTTTCAATAAAAAAGGAATAAAATGCAAGTGTTTAAGCAATAAAGACAGTTTTAAAGCACATTTAAATATATATATATATATATATATATATATATATATAATATATATATATCTTACTTTTCTGCCTGGTTTAAGACACATCACTCTCATGGCACCAGGTACAACAACACGCTTCCTGCGGTCGTACGGTGGTGGACAACCTTCATAAACCTTCAATCGTCTGAGAGCATCCTTCCCCCTTTGTGTCTTATGTGGGATCATGCCTGTAAACAAATTTTTTTTTAATATCTTCTTTTGCACTTGCTACATTCTAAAACAACATATGTAATCTTAGCATCATAATAAATAATTTTTTTCATTATATTATCAAATAATGTAGGTAAGTATGTTTGTTAATCATGTGCAAGTTCTTATTCTATGTAATGCTAATATAATTTCAACTGTACATACCACGAACCGTTTTCCAGAAGATCTTGCTTGGCGCTCTGAAGTGGAATGGACCACGTGCAGGATTCACATTACATCTCTTACGCAGAAAGGACATAAACTTCAATTTATTTCTAGAAATCAAAAGATGTATGTTAATATCCATATTGCTTCAATATTACAGCAAAATTGCATAAAATTTTATGATTCAGTTTAAAGTTCCATCATAAAAGTCGAATAATCTAACTTCAGACGCAAATTACCATACCATCATTCTCTCTAATAGATAGTATTAAATAATATTAATTGTATTATTGCTCACATGTGATATTTTCTTATATGATAAAATAAAATAGCACAAAATATATCACAAGTATCAATAATAGATGCTATTATCTATTCTTATTATATATATATATATATATATATATATATAATCATAATAAAATAGTAAATATTAAATAAATTTTATAAGTTTTTCTATTATTTCAATCATTATTTTTAGTTTTGTTTTAATCGAATATATCGAGTACTAATATAAAATAACGCCAAGCAATAATGATTACACAAACCTGAAAAAATTACCGCTAATGTTTAGTTGTTCGCTGCGTACGACGATAACCTTGTTGCCTTGCAAGATGGTCTTGGCAACGATAGCAGCCAATCGTCCAAGTAAATGACCGCGGCCATCTATTAATATTGGCTGAAATAGTAATAATCTCCATTATAGAAATCGAAAATTGATTATCGCACAAATGAGTCGCTTCTACTGTACCACATAGGTGCGACATGATCCAAGATTCGCAACATGCGGTGTGCATTTCGAAGCGTGAATAAAATATCAAGAAAATTCAAGTGGTGTCAAGTCTAGTCTGGAATTAGTGCCGTTCGATACGAATAACGCGTGCATATACGATTTCCGCGTGGAAAATACGGTCAATCTCGGACCAGAGACACGTGCGTGACGGTCGGTGGCGAAGCGGCATTTTTTTCGACAATAACAAGTTTTCGAAAAGCATTAAAGAACCTACGTGTTTCTTCACGTGTTAAGCGATCGCGATCGCGTATATGCACCGCGCAAAAGCTACTTTAATCGTTTGAACTACCGAATCTTCGGATACAAACCTTCTCGCTGAAGCCCGTCATCTTGATGCCTTACCGGAAAGGAGTCACACGAGTGAAGGAGCACGCGAGTCTCTACCGGAAGACAACTATGGCGCGCGCAGAGTGACCAACGTTGAAATTTGTTTCTGTGACTTTCCGTAAAAAAGTTTCCCCTAGAAACGGGGATTCTTTCAAAAAATGATTGGACAGTGACTTGCTTATAAAAAAAGAATGTGATCGATAGATGCTGAATATACATCAATTCTGTACAGATTTACTTGACACGTTGTATATAAAATGTATAAGAAATTTAAACATTCTCGAATATTTTCTATATTCTAACAAAAAATAATAAATTTTCAAAGGGATGTCGAAAGACGTCTGTTCCTCTCTCTAAATCTCTCTAAATATCTCGCCAAAATTTAGCAAAAATAGAATTTTCAAAAAATTTACAAATTTTGTCGGCAGAAATATAACGGAATTTAATAGAATATAAAGACAGATTGACTGCAGAAAATTGTGACTGATTGTGAATAGAATCCGTTGATCATTTAAATGATATATTTAATTTAAATAACTTTTTCTACTTCCCTGGTAAAAATAAAAATCAGAATGTAAATCGAATATAAAGGAAAAGTGACAGAAATATAAACAAAACTTCTAGGAAGTAAATTGGAACAGCGAAACATAAAAGAAGCGTTTAGCTACAAAAACTATTTTTTCTGCTGTTGATTATTTTGCTGATGATTATGTCTATGAATTCTGCTGACAGAACACAAGTTTAATATGGACATAGTTATAACTAGTATAGTATACTAGTAGACAGATTAGTATACTAGTATACTAATCTGTCGCAACATTCTATTCGAATCTAAAAACTAAATTGCTAGCTTATTGTTAATATTTTATTTACTAGATTCTCTCTCCACATAGTACACTTTATCAGACAAACATCGTATAAATGAATGTCACGTTATCACAATGTTTCTCGGATGCCTATGTGACGTCTTTCGGATGAGATATACTATATGAGTCGAAATGTACTTCCCAATGGAAATTTTTCTTAGATTTCTTTATATTTTTTATGCCAACAATATAATAAATTTCTTTGAAAACATTATGTATATGTTATATAATTTTTTGCTATGAGTTTGCGAACATGCAATGATTAAATGTTTTTACAACATTGATACGTCTCAATCCACAAGGTGCGTATACAGATATTAAATAATTGTAAATTGCAAAATTAATAAATTAATGCAATACAAATCAAATATCGATTCATATATCGCATAACCGATATCAATTATTGATTTCTATCACGAGGGAATAGAACAGAATAAGTACACGCTATATATATGTGTAATTGCATTTATTTAACAAGAAAATCGGAATTACAAAAGGTTGTTTTTAATCTATAAATTTAGAAGATCTTAACTTTGACAGAGATATATTGCAAATTTTACTAAGTGATATAAATTCGATGCCTGCGAACTGACGTTGCTTTAATTACATTTTCTTAATTTTATAATAATATATTGGAAAGTTAAATTAAGCATTTAGAGAAATATTAGATACGGTGATCGTTTGTATATTACAAGAAGATATGTATAGTCGAATATCACATCAAAATTAAGATATCTTTTCATCAGCCAAAGGAATATTGCAAATCACATACACATGCGGCAAAATACATGTATATCATATCATATCTCACATTTATCTTGCAAATTCATAGATGTTATTTGTTATTTATATTTATGTAAATTTGTGTATAATCGCAATAATTTACTTGTTATACTGCAGACACAATCTCAGTTTTTATATATTATTTTCAAGAATATCATTGCATAGTGTTCCATACTTTTTGAAGAAAGATTACTCAGTAGAAAATTGTTTTAATAAAAGAATGGAAATAGTATATCTCCCTTCGGTAAATAAAGAAAAGTATCAAGCTTGAGTGTTTCTTCTAATAAGGATTATTACAAAAAATAATTACTGTTAATGAAAAATTGATATCTTTCAATTTAATTATTATTCGATATTTTTAATATTAATGATTGCAGGAAATAGTTTTATCTTGAAACAATTTTTATACATGTTTTTTAATAAAATTAATATTTTGATTTGGCCAATTCAGGAATGCATGATTGTGCAATTGGAACTATTAATATTGCGTAATTATTAATCAGTGAGAAAAGAAATAAATATTTGTGAAAGAAGCACTTTACTGAGAAGATCACATATATTTCTTTACATCGAAAAAACTTGCTTGTAGCTTTTCGATTTTTTCACGAATTAGAAATCTTCACTCTTTTTATATATTATTATTATTTTATATATTATACCCAATTTATATCCCGATTCAGGATTAAGTTATAAATCATCCTACTAAAACATGAAGACATTTTTGTCAATTTTAGAACTAGAATTTAGAAAATTTCTTAATCCTTTTAAAAGAAACACAGTCTTGCTAACCACTATCAGCCATTTATTGACTTTATATCTGAACAATATTATAAACGTAAATAATTAATTCGTTTGGAATTTGCAACATTTTTTTTATTTTTAGCAAATCTTTATCCTTTTTTTTGTTTTTTGATATTTTGCAAAAGATAATACTAAAAGTTTATATATTTTCCATAATTCTACGTTCATGTGTATTTTTTTTTTTTAGAAATAGCAACTAGAAAAATAAGTATACTACTTCCTCCTTTTTTATTTTTATACGTAATATTTTTATATGTAATATCCCAAGATCCCAACAAACATGAATATAAGTGATATATAATATACATGTATTACATGTTTTACATTTATGTTATATAGCAGTTGTATTCAATGTTTGCTAGGATATTATTTTAATATCAGATATTCATTTTTATGGCTAATTTATAGTTTTTTAAATATTTTTAATTGAGGCTATGTTAATAATTATTTTTTTATATCTGACAATCATTTCTTAACGTCACAGACGAAATTTTATTATTCTTCGCTATTCTTTAATTTCTCTTTTTTCATATATTTAATAAGCGATTGTTCATATGTACCTTGACATAAGAGCATGTTAACTACGATAACCACGATGGTCATATATAAGGCATTTTATATTTTATATTCATTGATATGAAAAACTTATGTGTGAGATAATAAGATATAATATACATTAGAAAAATCATATGTTAAATTAAAAATCATATGTTGTAATTTTGATATCACAATCATTAATAATTACAATGCTGTAATCGTGTAACCATTTAATTATTTATAAAGAAATTGACTAGATGCAAAAAAATATTTCGTTTTGACATAAAAGACCGAATGCATATCATTTTTCTGATATTATTCTTTTCCAAACTTTAACGCAATGCAATAAAGTTTCTGATTTATATTAAAGCTACAATCAGTTAGGCTCAGATCTCTCTCTAAATCTTTAATTTGGTAATGCTTTGCGATTAAATAATTAAATAGTTACTCGGTTACAGCATAATAATTATTATTGTTGTATCGAAATTATTCAAGATGATTTCTCGAGTGAAAACATTGTGAATATTGCTCTTTACCGCATGAGTTTTTCGTCTAATATCAATATATGCAGTGCCTTGTATTGTAGTTATCATTAACACAATTTCTTCACGTAATATTGTGAAGACATCACTTTGTTGAACACATCATTTATTAAATATATAAAAATAAAGAAATTAAAGAATAGCAAACAATGATAAAATTTTGTCTATAATGTTAAAAAATGATTATAAGACGCAAAAAATAATTATCAATATCTTCTCAATCAAAAATGTTTCAAACTATAGATTTCCTAATTATGCCATCAAAAATGAACATCTGATATTAAAATAACATCTTGCAGCATTATATTGTATAACTTTCATATAATGCTTCACAATTACCTCATTAAAGATTTAGAAAAATCTCAACAAGCCTAACTGATTGTAGTTTTAATATAAATCACAAATTTTATTGCATACATCGCAATTTTGAAGTTTGTATGAGAATAATATATTCGTGTGTCCGATCTTTCATATCAGAATGAAACATTTTTTTGCACGTTAGTAAATGCAGATAGCAACATTTCTTTCAAGATGTTACATATGCAGTTAGTAATAGGTTATACTATTATTAACTGTATATGTAACATCCTGATTGTGTATTTGTGATTTCAAAATCCTCCAAAAAGGAAAAGTAAGATATTAAATGGAGGACATATTTGTGTACCTTGCAAATAAGTTATTTAAAAATAAAGCTTAATATCTCACAAGGTACTAAACAGTCACACAAAAAGATTTTATCATTCATCGTCATTTATAGTTAGCTCCCAATCGGTACCAATCATCATTAGACGTATTTCGCCAAACACATCGTTTAAACTATATCTTCGTTTCAATCTTGTATATGTAATATTTAATATAAATATAATTTTGGAGAACATATCCGGATCATAGACTGATCTAGCTGTGTTAGTCAAATCAAATGGCTCTATAATAATGCAATAGTATAGATAAGTGTAATAAAAAATATTTTCGAATTATTTTTAAAGAATATTCATTTACCTTCAATACACAAATATTTCCATTGATAAGGATCATTTTTAGATGATTGTACCATACGACACTCCTCTTTTGGTATTTTATTTGCTAAACGTACAGATATCGCATATTGGCTGAAGCTAATTTAATGGTACGAGTTAAATATCGTCTCTCGAAATATAGTTCAAATATATTCTATATTGTTTGTATTCGAATTTACTTACTCAAATTCAACATAATATTTGAAAAATTCAAATAATAATTCTCCAAGAGACTGACGATTCTCAGGTAAACGATTCGACGATGGAATGTTCAAATCTTCATGAATATCAATATTATAAATATCTGCGTCGGACTTAAATTTATTTGCAAACATTGAATGCAAACATGGCAGAACAGGAGGATTGGTACCACCTATAAAAGCAACATTCATATTTTAGCATTTCGGAATGGATTAGATTACAAGAGAGACAACAATAAAAAATTATAGCGTACATTGTAAAAAATGTATAACCATGAGGACTAAAGAGTAACTAGACAATGTTCTACATTTTGGATTATTGATATTATGCCATTGAGCCCAAAGTTTAACGACGAGAGCTAATGGTTTTACTCTCCAATCAACTGTAAAAAATATTTATATAAAATATATTTTTTAATACATATATTTATATATTTTCAACACACGCAAAAGTTATTTATTGAACTTACGTTTGGAATAACAATATAGCAAATGTGTATTCTTGATACAAACAGAATTGTTACAATTCATATCAACTTTAAATTTTCGTGCTACATCAAAGAATGTTATAATGGGTACTTTTGCATGTATAATTTCGAGTTGTTCAACGAAATCTGAGTACAAAAGATAAGTTAAAAATATTTATCAAAATATTGTGTATATATATATATATATATATAAATATATTAAATTTTTAAGAATTTTTATTTTGTTATGCAAAATTTAGAAATTCACATACCACTTTGTTTAAGGTGCTTTAGCACTTCTAGTAAATGTTCTATAGCTATACATCTCACATCTAGTTCTGTGTGTTTCAATAAAAGACATACGTCGACGTCACTATCATTTGAACCAAATCCATTCATCGTTGAACCAACCAAAAATACACCACAGTTTGGATATAAAGTCTAAAAATATTATTTTTTTAATACATATGAGTAAATAATAAACATGATATGTTATTTCGAATTCTATTTTCAAAGATATCTTAGCAATATTTTATTTTGCTATATTCATATTTGATGTCTCTTTCTTCTTCTCTCTTATATTTTACCTTAATATATGTGTTAAGATGCTTCCATAGCATCATTTTCTTTTTATAAGTAGTTTCAGTTTGTTGATGCGCAATAAATTTACGCCAAACTTGTTCTGACAGATCATCCCACGATGATCCAGTAACAAGATTGTTTGGTACAGAAGTTACTTGTACTAAATGAGATCTAGCAAGAAACCTATCAGGAGCTGCAATACATCCGGGAAACATATCGTAATTCGATATTTCAGAATATTTACGATTTCGCGGAAATCTTTGTGAAGATGCATTTTCATTCTTGCCTAGAAATTAATTTGAAGTAAATTATTTTCTAATGTATGTATTTTTACAATTTCGATATCTAGTATATTGATATATATTATTAAATAGAAAAAGAGCTTGCCTGATAAATATCTTCTTCTATTCTGATAATTTTGTACATGTGATCTCGGAGTAGAATCATAATTACTATTGGGCCGTTGGGCTGGATAAAACTGATGTGCAGAGGCATTTGAAATTAAGCCATCTGCTGTATTATTATGTGCTCTATTTGGATGTACTTTATGATGCTTTTTGCTAAAAATTTAATTAATTAATGATTTAATTATGTATATGTGTATGTATATATGCGCATGCAATTTGTATTCTTCTGCTTATTTAATATTTCTCTTAAAATTACAAAGATTTCTGATTCCCCTTTCCATTTTTCATCTTACTATTAGTATGTCTTATTTTTTTCTATATTTCATTTGCCAAGTTTCTCCTACTCTTTTCCCTTTTTCTATTTTATTTTTTATAATTAATGATACATATATACTTAGTATAGATTTGAGAAAAAAATCATTATGTCTGAAAATCAGATAATAACAGATAATTCTAAAAGTATATAATAATTACTTTAGCCACTGCCCTCTTATTGAACTTGTAGAATCTCGTTCGTCCGAAGATTCTGTTAAACTATTATCGACGTAATGTTTATTTGGTGTTGGTGAACGAGAACTAAATCCGCTATCACTATTGTATGCCTCATATTTTGAGAAATTTCTATATGAACTCCGTCTGCTATTTCTGTTATTCCAACTTGGTTTCTTTGTTGAATTGGTATTTGTAGCCTTGAAATTATAATTTGAGAATGGTACAATTGACGAATTACTGGATGTATTTATGCGCCTTTCCCAATTTATAGAGGATGAATTATTATTTGTTTGCATGTATTCTATACGTCGTAATGATGGTACATCGACTCCTATTAATTGTAATAAATCTAATGGAGATCCTGTCTGCAAGAACATTATTTGTACCAATATTAACATTATTTGTTCCAATAGAGAAATATTATATGAGTACAGCAAGATACATTCATAAATACAAAAAAAATTTCATCATATATAACAATATTTAATATTAAAGCATATCTATATTGTAAAACTCAAACTTAATAAAATCCATTAAAAAAAGGTTGAATATTACCATACATATAAATTTAAATATTTCTAAATAATATAGATAATTTTTATACAACTTGTAAATAAACTCTTATTTTTGCTATATTTATATCAATAACTCTTTTGTTATTATACTATTCTCATTTGAGAAAATATAAAATATATTTATAATTATATTTAATATCCTTCATAAATATATTTATGAAGGATATTACTAATGCACATAATTCAATTACATGCTAAAACATGCTAACACATAATATATAGAATTTAAATCCAATCTAAAAAATTGTTACCTGTATCGTACGATGCCTATTGTGTCCAGAGATATTCGGACCATATTGTGGAAAATCAGATTGATGCAATGCATTCATACCATTAATATGTAAAGTGTGATTTTGTGCTGGTGGATATTGTCCACTTGTTTGGTGTCCTCCCATTATTTGCACTATCATTTGTGATGGAAATACAGTATGATACATAGTCAAAATAAGTACACAAGATATTAAATCTCCTTTTTGGATTGTTTGTTTAATTCTTATTGTAGCAATATATTGCACTTAATGGCACTCATAAATATTTGTAGCAATCAATAAGGCAATCAATAAGGCACACAATGTTATTATTATTAAAGGTATCTTGCAACAATTGATATGTCATCAAATGAATGTGCACACGTTTATATGTACACTTAGAAAAGCTTCAAGCTTATTGTTTTATTTTTCTTTCTTTTTTCTCTCTTATATATATATTTTATTTTTTTATAATATAGTTTTGCAAGATATTATGTTGTATCTTTTCAGATCTTACTATGTAAATCTAAAATTTAACAACAGATATATATATGTAATAATTCAATTGTAATGTAAGAAGACAAGACTATATAATAAAAATAGAATTTTGGAAATAATGAGACACTACAATTTACTCTGTCATAGAATCTCTTGTCATAGAATTTATAAATATGCATATGAAATATACAGAGCTGTAAAAACAGATTGTAATGTAAATGATTGCACTTAACAAATAATAATTTTATGCACATATGACATAATATTGTGTTAAAGAAAAATTCATATAAAGCAAACAAAACAGTCCGTATGTTTTTAATCTGTTATTATCAAATTCTCTAATCTCAAAATTGTGTTACTTATATTAATTTTACATATACAACTTTGCCTGTGCAAGATGTGTATGCTTCTAAAGCTTAGTTTTCAAACATTTTCGTCATTTGAGATTTAATGTGCTTTTATTCCATTTATCTCTCTCTTTTCTTTCTTTCTCTCTCTCTCTCTCTTTCTCTTTCTTAGAGTTTTAGTTATACAAGATACATTTGTTTTATTACAATCTGAAAGAAAAATAATATTGCAAATCATTTTATAATATATTATTTCATAATATATTATTGTGTGTAAGAACTTATGAATTTATAAATTATTTAAAAAGATGTAAATTATAATTGAATTATCTTATGAAAAATAAGAGATCAAATTAATTTGTTTTTACTGTATGTAATTATGTTATTTTTATGATAAATTTGTTATAAAATATAGATGTGTTAATTTGTATTAGAATATTAGAGCTAGAACTAAACATACATACATACATATATATATATGAAGAGAATCATATATTATATATATATATGGATATTAGGAACAAAACCAGAGGATACATATAAATAAATGTAAAAGTTAATAATCAAAATTTCTAATCATATATATATTTTTAAATATTCTAAAGAACATTACAAATACAACCAGTATATCACAGATATACAAACTTCTGGAGTTTGCAAAACTTAAAGACTATTATAATAAACATTTAAAATTATTTTGAATAAATATACAATCTAAATGTTCCCCTTTCAAACATGCATACAAGTATAAAAATTAATAATCACAATTTATTCTAATTCTAATATACATACAAGTTTTCTAAAGAACATTACAAATACAACTAATTTGTACAATCATATAAATACATCTACATAACTTATGAAACTTGCAACATTTAAAGACTGCATCATATAATAAATATCGAAAATAACTTTTGATAAATGTTCGCTATAATATTTCTTACCTTGATTTTCTTGAAACTTATATGTTTTATATTCTCAAAGCATAAAAATCTGATTGAAAAAAAATTTTCTTTCATCCAGTATTCTTTATTATAAGCATATTTTAACTTATATATTATAAATTTTTTTTTAAATCAGTATATATATATGTGTGTGTGTGTGTGTGTGTGTGTGTGTGTGTGCGCGCGCGCGCGCGCGCGCGCGCGCGCTTGTGTAGAAGCCAGTT
>JANQDE010000014.1:841919-866525 GCA_037157785.1 Cephalotes varians
ACACATATATATTATTTAAAATAAAATAGCATAATTGTATGTCCAAAAAAAAGGAAGAAAATAYAAAAATATGAAAATATATCGGTCATATCGTATATGAGCATATATACATGATGAATAATATATATAAAGAAAAGCTCATATACATCATTCATAGTATATACATGTATACATATATTACGAATAATACAAACTTTTCTTCCCTTTCTTTTTTTTTATAGCATAATTATATCATTTTATTTTAAATAAAATAAACCTAAATGAAATTCTCTATAATGTATCGTCAATTGTAAAAATTCAAATAACGTTTCATTATCTTGTACTACTAGTAATATAGCTTTTTATTTAATTTACAAGAAAGTAATATGATAAATAATATGGGAATTGAAAAAAGATATTCCTCGAGTAAGGATTAAGTAGGGGTAGGGTTAAAAATAATGAGCTGATTTATGTATTTTCGTAGATACATTTATTGTCATTATTTTCTAATATATACTACATTATATATATATATATATATATATATATATATGTATATATATACTAATGTATATGTATATTGGATTATATAATATGTATATATTAGAAATGTGTACGCACTTATACGAACGTAACAATTATTAAACTTATAACTATTACATTGATATTAATAAATACACATAATATGTACAAATGGTTGTGATTTTTATGATGCTTACGGAGAATGTAGCTACTTACTACTCTTGCTTATCTATTATGATACATTCTGCATTTAATATCGACATTAACTTTATCTTTTTATAAAACTTCTACTATTCATTGGTTAAATAGCATTAAAATCTGAAATACTAATACAGTTCGATTAATACAGTTCCTGATATAAATGATTTATATTATTCTAACAGACTCTTTGTAAGAAATGAGTATAATAACTCACATATGCCAATCGCTTTTCGAAGAATATTCTCGCTATTTGAAAAAAATGCGGAAATGAAAAAATAACGTGAAATTTGAAAATGATGCGGAAAACTTAATTAGATTCATAAATTTCATAGACATTTTCAATTACATAATTTCATTACTTAAGTGATCACTTTAATCGTTAACATTCATCTTTAATCGTAACAGAGATTAGATCAAACGTGAAATCTACTTCAAATTAATTTGCACAAAGAGAAGCTGCGATTACGAAGCACGAGATCAATCATTCAGTAATGTAATGAATGCGATAAAACGCTCCGAGGTGATCTTATTGTCCAAAAAGAAATATAGAAACGCACTTTCATTTCTTTTCTCAAAGGATTCATTTGATCCTCGATTTTGCAAATATTGAGACGTATTTCTAAGTCTATAATATTATATGTACAACTACAAATCGTAAATTTACAATTATGTGATTGCTATCAAAAATTAACAACTTCGAATTCAAATCAATGACATCTTTAATTCGCCGATATATATGGTAAATGATAAAAAATCGTTAATAAGATATTGTAGAGATAAATATATCGCCGACACGAATGACGAAAAAGAAGATGAAAGAGTTATGTTCTTTAACTAGGATCTATTTACAGATTTTTCTAATTAGATTATCTCTAAAATGGTTATCTCTAAAATGACCAAAATATGTTCTATGTGCGATTTAACTCTTTCGCTGTAGAATCATTATAGTAACTGTCATGTGTTCATTACAAACCCATTATGCCACTGTAGTAATTTGTATTAATTTACGTAATGCAAAAATTATATATTCTAATTCTTTCTATACATCGAAAAAAGTAATACTTATAAGAGTCTCCGGCTTTTTCATCCGATATTTTGCAAGAAGATTAATAAAGATCATACGAGAAGTTTTCGTAATCGAAAAATCAATAAATCACTTCTTTGCAAAAATTTATAACAGCATCAACTGAATCGATAGAACTAATACTCTTATATGAATAAATTAAATTAAAACATTTATATTTACATAGAGACGCGACAGTGTACGACAGTGTCGGTTCAAAGATCAATCCATTTTTGACGTAGATAAAAATTCTTGGATTGTTATACTGTATAAATTTATTGAGGGCAATATACCTCTACATATTTTCGGTATATTTCTTGATTTCGTTTCTTCTACGTTATTTATTTTCGTTATGATAATTACATATGCAATAGTTATACACCTATAATCATAAATCTAATATTATAAAACATAATTAGTTCTTCATATCGTATGGCTCATTTTTTCTCAATCGTGCAGAAGCACACAGTGCATACGTTATTGTGACACATATTTACAAGTTTCAAGACTTATTAATACGACACTAGTAATAGTATTGGTTCAATATTATTTTCACGTTCCACAGAACGAAACAGAATTCTCAAATACAAAATTGAATTTCATAGAATTTGCTGAATAGTCATTTGACAAGTATTAAGATGAACTCTATCATATTTAAAATGAATGAAATTTTTACGGACCACTAGAACATTCACCGAGAAGTTATTCCGTCAACGTATAGAGACAAGGTGATTTGCTGATTGCACGGATCACGGTGATTTGTTTGGTCCATCGTTGGTCTATAGTCAATATTGAGGATTCGGCGAGTTTCTTTGGAAGTTACTCTGCGCGCTTTGACTTTGCTGAAGAGGGCCGGCCGGACTCGGTCTTCCCTGGTCGCGGTACTGCGGGGGTCCGTTGGGTGGGCCGGCGGGTCCAGGCACCTTGCCGTAATTTCCCCGTGTGGAACTCTGGTAACTGCCATACGCGGAATCATCACTGCGTCTCGACACATGGCCGTACATACTTTCAGGCCGCCTAGAGTTTGCCCCATTATCCGAATTGCTCGATAATGGTCCGTTCTGATGTTGCTGCTGCTGTTGTTGTTGCTGCTGCTGTTGCTGTTGCGACGACGGCTGTGGCGGCGGATGATTCTGTATCGAGGACTGACCGCTCTGACCAGACTGCTGCGAATTTTGGCTGCTCGGCGGTGGTGCTGGTGCGCGACCGTAAATAGTGGATCCGGTGGAAACTCCATAGATACCATTCTCCCGAGTGCTGAGACCCGTGGAGATCCCGCGGATGCCGTAGATGCTCTGCGTGCATTGCTGCAGCTGATTCTGCATGTTCTGATTGGTACTGTTGTGATTCTGTGTCGATTGGTTCGGCGGACCACCGGGTCCGGGCTGAGTCTCGCGGTTACCATTCTGACAACCGTTCTGACCCAATCTGATGGGATACAGACTCTGCGCCGGCACCAGTGGTCCCGGCTTTGGGATCATCAGACCATCTCGCGGTCCCGACGTCGATTTCGCGTAAACACTCTGCGAGCGGTTCAGATTAGCGCGCGTCAACGGCGGCGATTTGCAATAGAGCGACTTGGTACCACCGTAGATCGACTCGACACGTTCCAACGCGGACAGCGGTGCGCTATAGATCGACGAGGATGCGCCGGCAACCGGACGATAGGTCGCGTACGCGCCGGGGAACTTGGGTCCGTTCGGCTTGTCCAGATCATCATACGTGTCCTCATCGGACCTCATGGACGAGTTGTCGCCGTCATCCATATCGCGTGAGTCTTTCGTGCGTTTGGGACTTAGGACGTATTCGTGCAGCAGAGCCGCCACAGCACCTCCCGACAGCGGACCCACCCAGTACACCCAGTGATTGTCCCAGCGATTCATCACGAAGGCTGGGCCCAATGCGCGCGCTGGATTCAAGAAAGGACTCTGAAAATTTTAGGAAGAAAAAGTTATTAATGTATATAATTGCAATATTTTTAAGAATTATTCTTTTTCTTGTTAAATAATCGTGAATACTTGAATATATTTTTGCTGAAAATTTTTCGGGAAATTATAAAGTTACAATAGTTATTTAAATATCTTTAATAAATTGTAAAATTTCCTTTCACATTACGAAACGTTTCACTTTTTCGTGCTAGAAAGATGAGACAATCGAAAGAACAAAGAAACGAGCAAAGACGTTTAGGAATTTCGCACTGAAAGCAGTGAACTTGTTTGATTTTGCAAGGAGATCAACATTCAACATGTTGGATTTTTCGTTTTGGGGTGCATTGTACACTCGTTCCGGAGCAGGTGGGTCCAGGATCAAGTTCTTTCTTTCACCTCCCTGCTCGCCGTTCTCCCCCATACAACGGCAGGTGCTCTTTAAAGATGCGGACGTCGGCCCGATTGGAAAGAGGCCTGACAGACGCTTTTGGACAGAAAGTGGTTGCAAGAGACGACATGCACAGCGGAAGAAGAAAGCAAAGAACGCTGTTCTTTCATTAAGTATGCTTGTAGGAAAGGAAATATTTTTTGCTTACGAGGCACAATTATTTAATATGGAAAAAATATAGAAACTTGCAAAAAGAATTAGTTATTATTATAAACAAAGAAATTTTTTAGTGTTAATTTTGTGATGATCTTATAATAAAATATTAAATTTATAATAAATAGTGTAATTTTGCATTAATAACGAGAGATTTAAATTGAATTACATATATATATATATATATATATACCATACTTTAACAATTTTATTATAATTATTATAATTATTAGGAGATCCAAGATGTGTAAACTCGAATGAAATAATTAGAACAACTAAAACAATACATGACGATTTATAATAGCAATAGAATCATTAAACAATTATTAAAAGTAATAATTGATCGATTTAATGATAGGAAAATTGCATCTCACTATCTCACTATTTTATAATCGTTATCTATAACCGTTTTTTAATTAAAACTATAATTAAATGAACTTACAAAAACAAGAGTAGCCGCTGTATAGGCCGCGGCCAAAACTGCGGAAGCTTTCGAAGAAATCGTAGGTGGCAACGATCTAGGTGAGTCCACAGCGAAATGTGCTAGCACGATAAACACCGATAGTGCTATCTCGATCAAAAGCCTCTCGATTGGACCTCCTAACCGACCGGGGGACGTCAGACTCTGCGTACTCGAAGGTGTAGTTACTCTGAAATCAAAAGAGAGATTTAATAAATATTGTTTAGAAATTATTTCAGAATTATTTGCCAGTGCAATTGATCCATCTATTAACATAATTTAATTATATTATATCTTGATTGAATATACTAGGCTACAATTATATCGTAAAAATAATCAAATTTAATCTATCTGAGTACGATATAATATATTATTCATAGAAAAATGACTAGTTGTGCAGTAGCAAAAATCTGTGTGTAACTAAATTTCAATTGTAAGTTGCACACATTCAGCTACCGCACACAGATTCTTGCTGCTACAACTAATCTTTTTTTTTCGTGTTAAAGAAAGATATTATCAGGAATTGTACTTATATATCTTATTGTTATTTTTACAACTCTTTTGCAAGATAATCATGATAAAAAAATAAAGACTATTTCTTTAGGGAAAAAAAATTATCGATCGTTCGTCAACAATGATCACATATGGTCTTCTGTGTGACAGTAGCGTCAGTATGTAGAAGTTATATATCGCGATATGATATACGATGATTTTCCTATTGAAGCTTACCGCGAGACATGCACCCTGCATAAAAACCCCCTGCGGTAAGTCGGTCCCTGTGGTGTAATGTTTATATTAGCTAGTGCATCCTCGAGCCCTTAAACGTGACCCCGATGTTTCCTCTCGTGACGTTTCCCTTGCATAAAATTCTCGTTGATTTTCTCAGTTCATATAATCATATGGGGTCGCAGAGATGTGACCTCAAAATTGTATCCCACGAGTGCTCGTACGATTGCATTTCATACACTTCCAAACTCAAGTTTGTTTATCAAAAAAGATCGATGATGAAAAAATGTATATTAAATACAATCACACACAACGTAATTTAATGTTTTTATGAGAAAAAGCTACAATAGGTCTTTCCTAAAACTTGATGAAATAATTCGAACTTAATATTATTTCAACTTTAATATTAATTTCCTTAAATTTAAAAAAAAAGTAGATTAAATTGATGAAAAAAAAGATAGAAAAAATATTAATTTCTATGTTTTCTCCAAAATTTCTTCTTGTTTTAATTTTTTACATTTATTTATTTAACAAATATTTTTCTTAGCCTGCCTTTTCATACAAGTTTTCATTCGTGCTATTTATACATGCGTGAACTTTGATCAATCAAGATTCCTCGAATTCAACATTCACAAATTTCAATGAAATTATCATAATCTCTAACATCATTTTCTATCTCCTGTGCGAGATTTGAGCAATGTAATAAAAGCACAACGATACTTATAATTTTAATAATCTTGACATCTAGCCAATCTTAAGAAAAGGTGAAAATAGATATTTGTGAAATATTCAGATAGAAAGAAATTATCAGATTATTCTTTCTTCTCCTCCTCTTATTTTAATAATAAGCTTCATACATTCCATTTAATATCGTATTAATGACTATCATTTTCTTTTATCCTGAAATATTTCGTCAAACACATTTTGGATTCTTATTTAAGTTTTAATGATAAAATTTTTGTTACCAACTTAAAATTATATAATTCTTTCTCTTCCTTGCTTGTTCTTTAAACGTATTGCATTAGAGACGCTATTAAATAGATAGATCCTGTAATTCTTCCTGTCTACTCACGAAATTTCTACAGGGATACACCTGTGCAAGAATACACCGATTCTCGCCCTTCGCAACTTTGCCCTGTGGGCTGTTTGATCGCACGCGCGCGTCCGATCGCGATTAATCTCACCGCTAAATACTGGGCTCGAATTGCAATTCGTCGCCCCTCGCATTCTTCCCATCAGACACGAAACACCCCGTCTCGACGCCGCAGTTGCGATGCAAATGACAATATTCCCCTTCCCGTCCTCTTCTTTCTCTTCGCCGAGCGTGTCACAAGAGAGCGAATTGATGAAATCAGAAATGCAGATCATGACCGCACAATTGAGATCAACTGCGGCAGACGAGAGTCCCTAGTCGGATAAGGGAGAAAGAAACGGCAGCATTTTTATATTTGCACGCGTGCCCTCGCGTGATAAGCGGATTTTTACTTCTTTTGCGAAAAATTACCCGGCAGTGTGCGTTTCCCACGTGAATACGTTGCGATCGACGTACGAATGCATAAGAACGATAACGACGTATTTTTCTTTCTGTGTAACTTTACTAAATACGATTCTGTCTAAAAGCTCTGTAAATCTCTAATGAATGCGTGAAACGTAATGCATAATATTTAACAATTCATTCACAGTTTCTTATAAAAGTCGACTTTTTCAATTGTCAAATGATATGACAATAGCATAAATGCGGAATCCTTAATTTTCCATATCATTATTTTCGAAAATCCAAATACCTTTCACTTTCCCTTTTAAAAGTTTTACCATAAAACGAGAAATTTTTTCCTATCTATTTCTATCACGATTTATTTAATTTTCTATTTTTTCGTGCATTTACTTAATTCCAAGCTCCCTCATTGCCATAAGAAAATGTCAACAAAGAATATCATTTTCGAATAAGACTGAAATCTATTTTCTGTGAATATTTTTTTATTATACGTAAGAATTATAAGCAAGGTATTAATAACACTCTTAGGCTTTGATACTATATTTGATGTTGCATACTATTGAAGAAGCGAATGATTCTCATCAGAAAATGATTCTCTTTATTTTGAGATCATCAAGCCTCGTGTTTAATATTTTGTCATATCTGAATTGAGATAGAATGATATTTAGATGTTCTATTTTAATTGAATTGTTTTGCACATAATACGCTCGCTGACTACTGACTCGCGAAGAACGGTGATATCGTATGAAAGGCGAGTCGAATGTATGCGAAGAGTAGTTTCATGGGAGAAATTCGACGAGGTTTCGGCCCGGAGGCGGGCGCGTTCTCAGGCGGGCTCGTCGTGCGTGATGAAAAGCGCGTGGTCATCCAAGCGAGACATGATGGAGGAAGGTTTAATCTTGCGTGCACTTGACTCGAGAGCCGCAGCCAGTGCCCGATGCAACCTGTGCA
Organism: Cephalotes varians; assembly: GCA_037157785.1. Taxonomy (NCBI): domain Eukaryota; kingdom Metazoa; phylum Arthropoda; class Insecta; order Hymenoptera; family Formicidae; genus Cephalotes; species Cephalotes varians. The sequence continues at coordinate 849,846 of JANQDE010000014.1, forward strand.
CCGTTTTCGCGATTCACACGAGGGGTGAGAGAGACGCCTCGGCGCAAACCCCCAGGGTACGTACGTCAGTGCGCGCGTTTTAAATAAATTTCAATTCAAGGGGATGGGAGGATGGACATGATATGTATCACACCGAATCCACCCTCCGTTGCGATTAACGAGCTATTGATACCCCCTTCCGCGTACTGGACCACGGATTCCCTTCTCGAACCTTGTCGAGACGTGATCCAACCCCCTCTGTCCCGGCCCGCCTTCGGCTGCATCGAATTCTGGACACTCCAAACCGCTTCAGAATCCCCTTGTATGAGGAATATCGCACATGTGACGAACGCGATAAACGACGAAAGCTCAAAGGGCCCGGAGATGATGCGTTCGCTTCGATACCATTATAAAGTCTTGGGAAAGTTCAGGTGCTGAGGTTAACATGGTCAAACCATGAAATTAGGACGTAGTATGAACCGTAAAGTCGTTACTGGGGAGGCGACAAAGGAGGAATAATGGTGGATTTGGTTTCATTGCCAACGAAATCAAAGATGTATATTGAGCCTACATAATATTTTAATTTAATAAGAGAAAGAATAGCCTTGATTTTAAAAAAATTGCAATATAGGATGTTTTAAATAATAATACATATATATATATATATATATTTAAATTTAAAATTACCCAAATATGAGCACATTTACAAATATCACAATGAAATGTGAAAATTTTTTAACGAATTCTCTCTCTCTCTCTCTCTCTAATTTATTCTTTCTTTTAAATATATTAAAATCTTGATTCAGGTAAATTTTACATGATTATTGTCAATATCTCAATATATTAAGAATTGATAAATATTTTATTCTAATGAATAATACGTGAACTGCAAACTAGAATACAACGTGCGAATATTAAATTACAAAATACATCTTTCTTCTTGACATAAGTGCATTTTACAAAGATGAATGTAGAAAATGCTACATAGCTTCAGTGGGAACCGGACCCGTATCGAATAACCGTGGGAGCAATGCATAAACGTCAAAATGCTGAAATTATTACTCGGCGTGGTTATTATAATCCCTCCGGCGTGTTGTGCGCCAAGTTCATCATCATTCGAATCTGCTGCGTATCTCATCATTACAATAGCTCGTCTCAGCCGCCACGGATTTCCTTACGCCCCGATGCATCCGCCTATTTTTACGTTTTCCTTTCTCACTTTTAAGAAACTGACGTGTCGCCGCCGGAACCGGGTACGCGGGCCGATGATTTCGGGTTTCATCTTTCGCGTCCGATGCGGTTTCTTGCGCGAGATACGTGCGCCTAGCCGTACAACAAAACACAGAAATTCTTATGAAAGAGGCACATCGAAGAAACAGGTCGCCCTACAATTCCGCCCTTCCGTATTGTTTATGGCTGAAAGAGACAGGAAGCGCGCGTACGCCGATTAAAATACCAGCGAATTCACCTACGCACAACGCGCCCATTCATTTTTCCTCTCGAAGCGAATTGTGATGACACGTAATTTACCTCGGCTGTCATTGAGACGTGCAATCCGTTGCATTATTATCCCTATGGTAATTCATAACTCTTTCTTAATTTCTGGACGTATAATCCAGATAAAGAGAAACATTTCTCGACAAAAATAAAACATAGTAATGATAATAATATACTTTGTGTTTTTTTTTTCTCGTCTTCACTCATTTAAATGACCTCTTTTAGAATCTTAATGCCATAATAATACTATAATAAGTCATCAACCAGAGGTCTACTTGCAAGGTAAGAGCATTTTTAATGCGCGAAACGAAGGAAAGGAAGTGGATTAAATGAAACCTCAGACAAAGCGATGTAATAAGCTGCAAGGTAGTAATACTGCGGAAATAGTAGGGACAAGGGATAATTGTCGGTATCCCTCTCTGTAAGAGAGCAGACTGCCAGACAGTGCGGTCATTTGCCTCTTAAATAATAATGACGGTCCTTTAAAATAATTCTTTGCAAATTCGATTAGTCTTCTAAGTAGGCACATTAAAAAGATTATTTATCATTGTATTTATCAAACTATATAATATTATTCTAAAATACATTGTAAAACATTACTTAATATAGTTACGACAGTAAAATAATGTAAATTTATATTCCGCCATATTATATTTTAAACCTTGCCATTTTCACGTCAGAAATACGGAATTTCCCCCCGATATACGGAAAAAATGATTTTGCTGAGAGATTCAAAATTTTGCTGAATACAGATCAGAAAATAATTTTGTTGGATCATCAAAATAATTTTGTTGAAACCTTAAAAATAATAAGCAGTGCTCTAAAAAATTTTAATCTTCTGGCTGGTTTGAGCGTTCTACATAATTATTTTGATAGTTCAACAAAATTATTTTTCTTATTTGTATCCAGCTAAAATTTTAGATCTTTCAGCAAAACCGTTCTTTCCATGTAGATATAAGCATTGTGATAGATGACCATGCTAGGAATCTAGGAAGAATCTAAGCCCGCATGTAGATGCAGGGACAGCAAGAATCCTATTGACCTTTTAGGTATGCGAAGGTACCACGCAGCTGCCCTAGAGCGAGAGCGAAGGCCTTCTCTATATAGATTCCGTATAAATCCTTCGGCCGCGTCTTCATATGAGGATACACGTGCCGGCCACATGTTGCACAAAAGGAATCCTCTGTGATCCTTTTTGGGCGCCGTACAGCGTAAGTCGCCGTCACAAAGGAGCTTTAGGGCCCCATAAATGATTCTCCTTCGTCGGGGGCACAGTCGAGGGGTCCGACAACGCGGCAGATGTTCTACGTCTCCGAGTCTCCGAAGACGTCTATCCGCACCGGACACGCTTAAGGATATATAATACCGGTAGGATTAAGAAAAAAAAGGGACGGAAATTCACGATCAACCCGCGCAATGTTCGACAGCTTCTTCGTGTTCCGCGAGCAATGTCACGATATTAATTTCGGCACGAGCCATAATTCGACCTGATGACATGCGTAATTTTTCAAATCCTATGCAGAGCAAAACACTCATGATTAAATAAATAAATTGATTTATTTTGTCTATTATTTATAGCTCTTTTTTTCTAAAATTATGTATCCAAATATTGAAAAAGAAATATTTGAACATATTAGATGATAAATAAAATATTTCAATTTTTTTTAAAATACTTTATAAATATTTTATTTTATTTTAATTATAGATTTGACGTGTACAAAAAAATCACGGATTTTAATCAGAAAAATCCATAAAAATATATATATAGAAAATTGTTAAGAGTCTATGAGTTTAAGCTAGCAGTTATTTTATTATAAGTTGACTAATAAAATATTTTATAATGCAATTAATCTTTATTTTATTGCTTATATATCTCAAATTAAAGATTTGATGTAAGCTCTTTATCAAACATTAAATTTACTAAAGTCACAATGACAATTATATTTTAGATATAAAAAATCGCGACGCGAGATTAATGCTATTAAAAATTCTCGCCGGTAACTGATATCTTAAAATACTGCACAAGGCTTCGATCTCAAGCCTAATTTTGAAGTATAAAACGCGATGCACGCGTGCATCCAATTCACCGCTCCGCAGGGAAGAAATGGAAAGGAGGTTGTTGAAAACGAACACGTGGTTGCGACCATCTGTTGGCATCCTACTCCGTTCACCTTCGTCTAAACCGGCTTGCCTAATAGTGGAAGTTCTTTCTTTCTATTTACGGGATGTTGGCGGATCTTACAATAGAGTTTTACAGCTTTTTGATCAGGGAGTTCCACATTATTTAACACATATGTACACAATCAGAGAATCAAACAACCGCATCTAATGATATTATAATACAATTATTATTTATATAACATATCTATATCGAAATATATATCTATATCGAAAAAGTAGAAGGAAATGATTAATATAAACTATACATGTATAATATAAAAATTAATGTTTATATTAATAAACAACGATATATAAATTAAAAAATGGATTTACTAGCTGAAAGAGCAACACTTTTATCAGCGCAGCTCTCACGCTAGATTTATTTCTTTAAGCATGACAGAAGCATATTTTTGTTTAGTTTGGATCATCTCTTCACGGTAACACATATTCGAAAGTATAAAATGTCTCTTCATGCTCATTTTTTTGTACAAAGAAATAACAAGTCACTTTCGTTTGGGAAAACATCTTTCTAGAACGTTTATGATCGCGATAATACAAATACATGTTAAAAATTTATCAATATATATGTTCAAAGAAATTCGTTAAAAACTATCTTACTACTATATTAAACTATATTAAAGCAATCAACCACATATATTATCTAAGAAGGTTATTAATATTTTAATATCTTCAAGTCAAACATTGCTGTATGACGAACAAGACGCCAATTAAAGAGATGAGTGAATAGTACCGTAAATTTTACACCAACATGATACATATTATTTGTGTCGGAAATATAACGTATCGATGAACAAAATCATTGAACATGCTTCTGTACGACTTCTCAACAAAGATCATTTCAGGTAGTTAAAGCATTCCTATGTGCCGAGAAAGACTATTCTACCTGACCCACGCTTTCACGTATTTTCGGTCCGAACGCCGATTTCTCTTGTATTCGTCACGTAACAAAATCACCCATCACAAAATTATAAAGAATTATTCGTTTATTGTGATATAATTTTTGATGTTTGATGTTTTATAATCCATTTTTTATCGTATAATTACTGCGCTTGTTTATCAAATCAAGCACAATAATTATCATAACAGAATTTAGAATGTTTTATTTATTTAATAAGGGCCCGATTGAAAAAGATTAGTTCAACTTGTAAAAATTAGAATTACGCGTACGTAAAGAATAAATTTCGTCATAAATTGAAGAAGAATTTTACGAGAATCAATTTTGTTGATATGAAAGGTTTTTTGAGAAGCGCGGATTAAGAATTCAATATCTTCCTTCAGGAGACGTGAATATTGCGTATCATAGCTAAATGCTTTCCTGATTGCAGGATATCCTCAAGCAAAGATGGACCTCTATCTTTATGCAAATACCTATCGCGATAGAACATTTCGATATAACGTATACGAGAAAATAACTGCTCGCTATCTTACAACATCATGAAAAAACAATTGTGTCACGTTTTTATATCAAAATTTAATCGTTTTTACATCAAAGTTTTGAGAAATTACAATAAATAAATTTAATATATATATATATATACTTTATATATGAAAAAAGATTTATCTGAAATTTGTATTAAAAAAAACGAAAATATTATACAGAAAAACAATTTTGCTAAAGAATCTGAAAATTTAGTTAGATATTTTTGTTACAGATTATCAATAATTATGTAGAAACGTTGATGACAATGTTACAATAAGTTTTAACATTCTAGCATTAACTTTGAGCGTCCTACATAATTATTTTAGTCCAAACAAAATTATTTTCAGATCTGATTTTAAAATCATTCTTTTCGTATTTTTTATTCCACTTATAATAATCAAGATTTTTAATCGAAGTATTTCGAAGTATTCTATTTTAATTTACTTTGCCATGTTCAAATGCAATCTAGATAGTATCGCAAACTAGTCAATTATTTGTTGCAACTTATGTTGCAAGCAACCTATAATTTATTATTTAGCGCGAAACCCGTCGAATAAGAAATAAAGAAGTAAGGAAATAGGGATGATCGCAGGCGAATCCTTCAAAAAATTATCAATCTCAGATAGATAGAAATAGTTCGTCGATGACTAAAAAGTACACCATTACTCGTATACAGCACAAAAGCCGTGCGGCAAAGCTGTTTTCATTCCTGGACATCCGGTTCGCCACGCGCACCGCGGGTGTCTTGTCTGACGTCACAACACACCTGCCACCATACAGCTGTTTCCTCGATTTGCGGTAATAATAAGGAACCCTTTTGACAAATAGGCTCCAATCACCCTGCGAGACTTTCTTCGATTTTTTTAAAAGTATTTGAACAAATTAAATAAAACCAGGGATTTACAAATTTTGTCCGCAATGATCAGTGAAGGTAGGTATCTAGATAGTTCAAACTTCATAGCGTATTATAGTATATAATATATAAAATCCCTTTTAAAGTGTTCAAGGAAACTGAAAATTGTAATGCTGAAAGAAAGAAATTCTGGAGGAAGGAAAAGATTAAAGAAATATATAAAAAGAAAAAAGAAAAAAAGAACAAAAATTTTCTTTCTCTAGTAAAACTACTTGCATTGTAGTTAGATTTATGAAGATAACTGCATAACGAATGTGAATGACTACAATGCAGCTTTACTTGATTTTAATTTCAATAACAAGTTTTTTATGAATTTAATCATTAATTCTGCTGTTTAATTCCTCCACAGAAACTGAGCTTAACTCGAAAAGCAATAAAAATTTTATTTTTTTATTTCAATTGTATCACAAGATGTTAAAAAGAATATACTCTCTCTCTCTCTCTCTCTCTACATCGCGCAGAATTTATCATTAAAGGTTCAAGAATTTCCCGGCGACTCTCTTCCGCTCACGAAGCTGATGATTTCTTCAAGTCGCAGGGTCCGAGGACTTTTTATCTTTTTGCACGATTGCACCGGTTTTATCGCTACTGCAAGAGTCATATTCTCGGACGCGTTTCGCGCCGACCTCGGAATATTCGAGTAGAAATTATTCGAGCGGATTCGCTTTGCATAGATTACGGAGCCGTAAGCCGAACTTTATTGGCGGCCCCCTAGTTTCGGCGCCGCCAGAGGAACTAGGTCTAGCTTCGGCAGATTGGAAACCTATCGATTGAGAATATCGAGAAAAAACCTCGTCTGAAAAGACGTTTGTATCATACATCGTGCACGCTTACCTGGCGCACGTGTCTCGATATTTCAACAGACTAATCCCTGACGCATCCAATTTCGCGATCGGAATAAAGGACAACTTCCTTCTCAATGTATGTATGTCTAATCCACAATAATCTCTGCTAATCGGAGAAACAAAATTAAATATTTCTCTGTTAAATATTTTGCATACTTTATTTTTAAATATTTAAACTAAAAGCACAATATCCAACATTTTCACAATCATTTTAACAAGAAAGAAGTTATTTATGAAATAAATGATATAAATTGTAATTTTAGATTATATATATATAATTAAAATAGAAAAATATATCTTGATTCATAATATTAATATTATTTTTGCTTATTTCAATTATACGGAGTACGGACTCTAAAAAGTACAAACTCTAAGCACGTGCTCAGTTTACGCAAATAAAGAGAGATTTCAGATTTTATCTTAACACGTAAACAGAATAACTTTTAAATGAAACATTTTACCCTTATTAAAAACTATTCTTTTTATCTCGCAGGAAAAAAAAATTACTCCCCTGCTGACGCGGTAATGGAAGAATCCTGTAAGTGCACGTAATGAAGAGATGACAGTAAATTCTTCACGGATAGTTAAATTCGCGGCTGCCGTTTCTACCATTTTTTTCTCCCTCTTCTATCATCCCGTTTTTCGACCCGGATAGTCTCACTTTGGGGTTTTTATCGAATGGTTTTTATATTTATTACCTCGCGCGCGCGCACGCTCAGTCGAGAATGATCCCAGACGAGAACATGGACGATAGGGGCGCCAAAACCCATCCCTCGGTGGTTCCCTATAATTTCTTTCCCCCTGGGTCCCTTTTTCAGCCCTCCGCCTCCTCCCAGAAATCGCCTCCACGCGTGTTTTACACCCGCCGCCGTTAGCCAGTGAAGTCGCAACAGATGCAAGTGTATCTCTTTGTACTCTTGCTCTCTCTCTCTTTCTCTTGATCTCACGCCCCGACGTTTTTTTCTGTACCAAGCTCGTCGGTATTCCCCCGAGACGTCTCGGGAAAGGGCCCCGTCCGGTTAACTAGAGTATTGTTCGATTATTATTTCGGTACATATCGCGCACTTGTTACCTCTTTGTGCGGTCATATGGTGGTCGGAGGGTGACCGAGTGTCACACGAGATGGAAAACGTGATGAGATATATAGAAATGCGCAGCATCACTTCGCATGGAACAAAAAATATAAAATAAGCGTAATACACGAGGATTAAGAAGTAGTTTTAATTGCGTCATAACTTGGATACAGATTGTAAGAAATTGAAATCTAGAATAGCATAAAGGACACAAATACAAAATATCGAATAAAAATAAATAGATTTTTTGCAAAATCGAAATGCGAAAAGAAGACGATAAATTATTTTGTAGGCTACTTATCTCTTACAAAGAGTAGCTCGTTAATATTAATGAACTAGAGTGCAGTTGATGAGTATGCATTGAGTCCAATAAATCCGATATGCATCAATTCAGTAAATGTGTCGTAAAAAAAGCAAGATTGCAGATAAAACAGACATGCCGGGACGAATACAAATACATTATTTATTTTAAAATATATTTTATCGATACTGATATATTACATGTATAGTATCAAAATATCTAATTGCCGCATGAAAATAATTAAATAAAGATAAATAAAGATAAATTAAATAATGAAAAAAAAAATCAAAATAAATTAAATTAAATGTATCTAGAATTCTTAGATAATAATAAAAATAGCTAATACAATATCATCTAATGTAGTTTGAGTCGAATTTTCGACAATAGCTTTAAAGTTGTTAAAGTAAAGAAGTCAAATATGTACAGAAACAGGCGCCGAGTACAGACACGTGACGTGAAGGGTAAAGCCAAATTTGGTGATGTACATCGCTCGGTGTCTGAAGAAAAGAGCCGAAGAGCGGGACAAGAAGAAGAACGGACAATGATCTCCGCAACAGCGGGAACATCTGCTTCGGCAGTGGCGGCGGCGCCGCTGCTCTCCGAACGTTCCAAACGGCGTGTCCTCCTTCACGGGCCGATCTGCCCGATCCCGATGCCGTGAAACTTGTCCCACCTCGGTGTGTGCATGCATAGGTATTCATTATCCTCGTCCTCTCTTCGCCTGGCGGTGCCGGCCGCCGCCTCGTGCGTTCCTTTTTCCGCACGATCTTTTTTGGTCCACGGGGAAACATCTGCGGCAGCTGCGAGGCGGTGGACCGCCGCCGGGACTCCGCTTCTCGCTACGAGGCAGGTGCTCACCTTCCGAGGTTCTCCCTCGCCTGCCAATTACGCGTGCCTCTTTCTGCCTCTCCTACTCCTCTCACTGCTTCACCGTCCCCCGCCCCTACGAGCCGCTGTCGCTCTCTTTCCGCCCTTCGTCGCGCTGCCTCCACGGTTTTTCTCTCACCTTCTCTCGTTACCGACCCTCCTGCACGCTCCCGTTTTTATTTTCCCTTCCGCCCTCTTCCTCCCCTATCCGGCTTTGATCTTCTTCATCTTGTTGCCCTCGTGCCAACTTCTTACATTCCTTCGAGCATTTTTAACACACTCCACATCACATATATCTTTTCTTCTCAATTATTCAGCTTCAGAAATTATAAAATGTATCGTTATAAATAAATATATCCTTCAAATGTTTTTCGATGAAATTATATTTTCGACATAACTGTTCGTTATGAAACAACGATATTTCTTTTCCGGTATCTTCTCGATGCTCTCTCTCTCCGCCTTCGGATCTTAATTTCCCTTATTTTATCCTCGTGCCAACTTGTTGCATTCCTTCGAGCGATTTAATACTCCCTCATCTTCTCTAGTTAATTATCAAGAAGGAGAGAGAGAGAGAGAGAGAGGCATTATTTGTTGATTCTTTTCAACGAGATTTCGCTCCCTGTATATTACAATGATATTACATTTACATACACATTTTCTCATTCTTTAAATATCTCTCTGCAAATTAAACAAGCGTTAAACGTAGCGGAATTATTTCAGGCATTCCTTGTATCCTTTCCTTTCTATCGCCGCCTTCATTCTCTCATCTTATCCGTTGCCTCTCGCTTTGTCTCACGCTCCTTGCACTCTTTCGGCTTTCTCAGCTGCCCCTTCAAAAGAACGATCTACTCCTCCGAATGATGCTGTTTCTTGGTCCAGCGCACGGTTCTAAACACATACACACACACACACACACACACACACACACACACACACACACACGCGCGCGCGCGCGCGCGCGCTGCCTTCCCCCTTTTATTTTTTTCTCGCCTTTCGGGATGGAAGCTGTCTGCCCACGGGCGAGATCGAAGCACGTGCACCGACTTGCATATATCGAGGGGGCTATTTGAGAGTCGAAGGTGTTCGTGCTCTCGTACATCATAACATTTCTGAGACGAATTGGGATATTCACGTCTTGGAACGAAATCTTAATAGATTCGTATTTTTATTACATTCCGTATTCCCAATGTGCCGGCATGTCAAGTTTGCGTAAGAAGTACATTATCATATGAAACCATTACGTATTCTGGCGACAAACATTGTTTACATTATTTGATACGAGATGTTTCACGTTGGAGGAACTTATCTACGGTCGTGCAAGATACGCGTGGCGTTCTTTATAGCCTGGAAGGTCCTTGCAACTTTACGGCCGAATTCATCATGTGTGTATTTATAAAAAAATATCAATCTTACAAATTTTTAAGCATGATGTTATTATTGCATCCTAATTTAATCTCTTGCGCGTCCATAGTGAAACTCATTTTATCTTTAACGATACGCGTTCCTTAAAAATTTCAGTATGAAATTATCAAAGAAAGCGAAGCATTGAAGGAAACGTTACCGAAGAAAACGTTTGTCTTGCTCGCATGGCCGCCGTGAAACAGAAATCACGATGGTGGATATTATTTAGGCTTCTCCCGAAACTCGCTCAGACCACCGTACAAACACTTGGAAGAAAACTCGGCCCGGCTTTGGATGGGCCACATGCCTTCCTGATTCTCCTATCTAGCAGCTGTCCTCACAAAGCAGTGTATCTCATTCCAATCTTAAGGCTGCCGAACGCCAACCATTCAAACACTGTTTTATACGTCGATAACAACTCTTATTCGTTATTTTTATACTGCTAATTGAAAATTGCCGCTATTCTGCTAATTATGTTCGCGATTAGAACAATTTAAGGGCAAAACTAATCGTCGACTATCTTAGGAATTTTTGAAATTCATATTAAAATTGATTAAATTTGGATTTATTATTTTTTTAGAAAGAGATTATGCAACCATTGCAATGATCTTGCGATTTCCCTGACGAATAGAAATATCAAAGAACTTCTGCACGACGTCTCATAATATTTAATATCTTTGCTGCGCTCTCGGTTGTTAATTATTTCGTTAATCATTTCAAGCGAACACGGAAGATCATCTTGTGAGACAATATCTTGGAGTTTTTAACGCTCAAATTTATTGAACGATTGTTGATGGCCAATCTTGCGCAAACGACTGAACTATTTTTCGGCGAGGTATGTTTGATTCTCAAAGACGAAACTTACCCATAAAGCATCGCCGCCCCAGCTATACCGCCACCGCATTGTGCCGCGACGTACAGCACCGCGCGAAGTGGGGAAATCCGTCTGCACAAAGCAAACGATACCGAGACCGCCGGATTCACGTGTCCACCTGCGTGCAAAAGGTTTTCCATATAAAGAGGAGAAAAGAATCAAGAGACAGAGGGAGATTGCGCGATTCTTCTCTCGAATTATACCCTGCCTTTGATCGACGTTTCTTTCCAGTGACTTTCATCTCCGTTCATTTTTTTGTAACAAAAAATTATAACGTTAATAAATCCAAGGAGAGAAATAACTGTTCGGTGACACGAGCTATTGACGAACTCAATTACGGATGGCTTGGATGAACCGGCCAAGAATAATGTATTCGCTCACGAAGCAGAAAATAAAGAAACCGTTAGATCGACGCGAGAATTTTTTTTATTTTTAATTACCTTGTTCTACAATACACAGATTTTAGAAGTGAACATTTTTAATTACAAACACACGGTCGCTTAATTAACCGCAATAGGATTAATAAACATCAATAAATTTGCGCGCTCATTCGTGGAACGATAGCAAGCCGGGAGCAAACGCGATCAGGTTTCCGGTATGTAGTATGAGGACCGAGAGTTTATTACACGCATCGTATGTCGCGTATCGTGCGTGCCGACGGAACGTACTCCGAGAGTGCCCATGTACGTTCCGACAAACACGCACAACGCGGTAATGTCGGTCGCGCCGGCGTAATCGCTTAACGAGCCAATCGAGAGAAATCGCGAGGGCCGTCGCTCGTGAACGATACGAACGTACAAGAAGGAACAGAATCATTGACACAACGAGATCGTCGCATTGAGCAGTTCGCGACCCTTTGCGTAATTAGCCTCTGAACGCTTTGCAGGAGACGCGCGCTTTAAGTGCGTGAAAGTTTCGTGGACGCAACATAAAACGCGTATAAATCGAAATCAAGCGAACTGTTACACAATATAATAAGTGCGAATAGATTTATAAATATTTATGCAAAAAATTAATTGTTTAAAATACAATAATCAAATAGAACTACGTATAAAAGAAACAGAATGCTCTCTGACACTTTTTTCATTTTGTACGTATCAAAAGACATACATCGATTTATAAAAACATACATAAAATTTGGACACATATTAGACATATTATAAAATGAAAAGAAAAGTGTCAGATAAATATAAAGGACATTAACTTAATGCATTATTCCTTTCTATAAATAGGATCAGATTGAGAAATAAACAAAGTTAAAATTACAGTTAACTAATTTTTAAATTAAACATTACGGAACTGAGAGAATTGCCTTATGTCCATTTCTAAAGTAGATTAACTTTCTTGGTTTAACTTACATTTTATCTTTTTCTAGTTGTGTGTTCTAAAGAAAAAATAAATTAACCGAGATTAAAATTAATCTATATTTTTTTGGTACAGAAATGGACATTAATCTTAAAAATTTTCAAGGTTCCAGTCAAACGTTGAAACTTTATGTACTAGATACAAAGGAACATCTCGTAATCATTTTTTGTCTAATAAATTACATTTTTCAAAACTTGACAACAGATGAACATACATTTACTTTTGTCCCCTCTTCATCTTCCGTAAAAATGTTATGACATTACCCTTACCGCTTATATGACTGAAGATAAGGGAGATCGCGGCGATGGCGAAACCGGAAGCTACAGCGGTGGCTAACGCAGAGAGACCGCTTCCGGATACGGCGGAGGCAGCAGCCGCGCCGGCCACTATGAGGCTGAAAAGAAACGTGGCCAGGCACTCGACGGCCACTGCTCGCCACAGCTCCAAACTGCGAGCCTCGATGGACATGGGCGCCTTTCTATCAGTCACGTCAGCATTGTTCTCCCGGAGGGCCGATAGTCTCGACAGGATAGTGACAATGTGCGCGTCCACTTCGCGCGCCAACGTCTCGTTCGCCATTCTCAATCTCTTTGTTTCGCGATCACCGGGTAAAGAAAAAAAATGACGAGGGATAACTCTCAGAACATATTCTCCGACGATGCGACTGTCACGTGCACTTTTTTTATTAACGAGAGAACTGCGATCACTGATCGGCGATTCGTTCTCCACCACTCTTTACCACTCTTGAATCTCCGGATGGAAATTTAGGAACTGATTGTTCTTTCTCACGCCTCTCGTGGCAGTTCCTGACAATTCTCTCGAGTGGAACAAATCCAGGAATCGTGAGCGCGGCCAGTTGAGCTCCGAAAGAGGACGTACTCGATGTTAACGCACTGGCAACGCGCTCGCGAGTGACAAGCCGACGTAGTGGCGAACAAGTGGGTCCTGCAGACTACAGAGTGCGAGCGCGCGTTCACCACCACCGCACCACCCCCTCTCTTCAACCGTTATTCCCTACGTGTCGATGCATCTGTAGAGCTGCATCATCATCAGGCTCCATCACCATCACCGACATCGTACCACTGACACTGCCACGGGCACTCCTAACTTTAATTCTTTGATCTTTTTTCAAGCGTGAAGTACGTTGACTTTTAGTCTTGTTTTTTTTTTTTTTTAATAAAATTAGATGCGTCGTTTTTTCCATAATTAAATGATTTTTTTGGATACAGAAAATATAAGTTATTTATAAAAAATTTATTTGAATAAAAAAATATCAAAAATTTGCAATATTACATTATTAATTATAAAATTTTATTCTTAATTGCACTTAATTTCTTTGTCTTTTGTTTTGTACGCTTATATTAATCTAATCAGATGATCATTTTATCTCATGAAATATTTTATAAAGACATTTTTTAAATATTTTTTTTATATTTCTGAATCTTTTTTTCTTCAAAATTGATCGTTATAGTTCAGAAGATGTTTTTAGAATAACTAAACTATATAATTGTTAATAGAAATAAAAATAAATTAATTATTTTTGAAAATATTAATTCAAAAAGATTTATTGGCTGACAAATGTTTTTTATTTTATAAGTTAATGAATTATTCTTAATGTTACAATTTGTCGTTCACAAGCTTTAAATTAAGAACTTTTTTGTCTTCTCTGTAGTATTTTTCTTATCATACTTTGCCTTTGGATAAGGATAAATGACTGGTACCGAATGATCTAAGTAATGAAAAAAATTGAAGTTGATAAGATAAATCGTAGTTATAGTTTTGGAATCAAAGTTTGATAATGAATTATAGCGACATTTTTAATTTTATACGTAAAATGTATACATTCTGATATAAAGTACATGTGCTAGGAACGGCAGATGAATAGTGTAGCTATAAATTTTAATTAATAGTCTACAGCCTTCGTATGTACTTATAAAATTTTTTCATTTCGATATCTAATTTCAGTGGCAGAAAAAGGAAATAACAATATAAAACAAAGTTGCCGGGTATATTTTTTAGATCTTAATTTAAAATAGAAATAAATTATTAATGAATTTATAAATGGAAATTGTGTACTTTGCATTTGATTATTATCGTAAAACTTTGCGATGAAGTGCAACGGCGAAGTGAATATCGGTCTCTTTACGATAATTGTTAAGTGAGTGCTATTCTTATCTTTCTCGTGGAGCGATGTACTCCACAAAATGGTGAATGACGAGCGAAGGAAAAGCGGTCGGGGTGTTGTAATGAAAGCTACTAGGAATAGCATCACGCATATTACCTTTAGTTAAGGTACTTAAGCTTAAACGCGCCCGTATTTACGTGTGCGTTAACGTCAAGTCGCGTCTGCGAATGTTAAAAATAAGCTAAATAAACAAACCACCGCAAATGTATATGCTTGGCACGTAGTGGTAGATCTTATTCCCACGAGTTCAAAGAGCATCCGTAATGTCCACGTTCCCATAAAAAAGGGATGTACGCGCGACGGGACATGAACAGCGAGCATAATGGCGTACATTTAGATCAACTTCGCGAACGGACGTCGGACGTGGACAATCACCTTGAGAATCGCGTTAGACGAACGTGCATTCCTGCGACATCGATTTTTCATGGATATACGATCGCGAAAGTCGATGACAATTCGCTCAAGTAACAGTGACAAAAAGATGAATTTGACGCATGTTCATATCTATGCTGAGGACTAATTGTGAGTACAATAAACTGGTTTATGTCAGTTCCAATATTCCGATATAGAAATGCAAATTCGCATGGAATTGCATCAATGCAATGATAATAAAGAGAGTACATGAACGAAGTGGTTTGACAGAAAAGCTATCCGATATGTTAATTTTAAACGACGTACGTATATCTTCAATCACAAACTATTCTCAAACTGTAAAAAATCTCTTTTAAAAACTCGTTTTTAAAATAATTTTTCTCGCTTTATATTAAGTAATAATTATAAATAAGCTTATTAAAAAAATTAAATCTTATTTTTTAATTATGAAAATTAATGCAATACGAGAATTTATGTATTTAATATTATTTTTTTATTTTCTATCTTTCTATTTTATTCTTGATGATCTATTTCAAATTAGACTTCTGTGTTTATAAACATTATGTTTTTTCAAATCTTTTAGACGACACTTTTCCGTAAAACAGTTTAATCATTATTATCTTATTTTATAACTTTGGCATCTGACAAATTTTATCTTGTTCAATGAAAACGAGACCATTTCGTCCCTCTTGATGATTCTAAGAGAGGATAAGCCACTGTAATTAAAGCTATTTAACTTTTTCCCAGCACTGTACGTAGGAGCGAAGAACCAGGAACGGTAATAAATTCACCAATTACTGTAAATTGAAGAACTTATGCGCGGGGAAGTAGGACGAGCAAAAGGGCATTCGCTTTGTATCATTACTGACTTTCGAACACTTTCCTCGTAATACGGGTCTTTAAATAATACCAATCGATATTTTTATGACTTATCGCACGGTTTATTAAATTTTAAAAATCTGATAAAAATTTTATCATAATAATTAATTAGATATACGTGTTTCAAATGTTTTCCTGAAGAATGGAATAATTGATATCAGTCCTATACGCGAATTAATTGCGGTCAAATATAATCAAAGGAACGATTTCACAGAAATAATGATCAATATTGTTATATTTTATTAATTACAAATACTCTATTATGTCCACTCGATTTAAACTGTATTAATTGAATCAATTAGTACATTACAAGATTAATGCAATACAAATTCTGTATAATTTTTGCATTTTATTTATGTTATACGATAATCAAAATATTCAGATTCTTTTCGTTAATATTCCTACAATTTCTACTTTTCTTCTGATAAAATATTTAGTACAAACTTATAGTAGGATTTGTATACATTGTGTGTGTGTGTGTGTGCGCGCGCGCGCGCGCGCACACACACACACGCACACACACACACT